>JAKOGI010001774.1:162500-180000 GCA_029747015.1 Carnegiea gigantea
TTTGTTTTTTAAAGTTTCTCTTCACTTCTTCCATGTTTTTCACTATTTGTGCAGAGTTCCATGTAAATATATTTAGATGCCTCTTATAAAGTTTTGTTACTCTATTCACGAACCAAAATGGTATATTCTCATGTGGGGGGGGGGGGGGGGAAGAGTTTTTGGGGGGATGGTTTACTGTTGCCAGCGTGTTGTTTGTGAAGTCCTAACTCAGCAACTTGCGGAGGTGCTTTCTTGCAATATGTCAATCTGTGTTATTTTCTGTGTATGTTTTCATAACTACTTCACCATATAATGTAAATATTGTTCTCCGATGAATAATTTTCATTATGTACGATACAATAGGTGGCTGTCTCTTGGAAATCAGTTAAATGGAGTCCGATTGGTAGATGAAGGCCTGAGGGCCAGGTTTAAGGCTGCGTATCCAGATGTTGAGATCCAGCCACCATCGCCGCCAAGGAGCTCTGCCATGGAAGCAGAAACTCCGCTTTCAAGTGCAGAAACCAAATCTGCCCCGCCACAGTTCCCTCAGCCAACACCTGCAGAGGCAGCATATGCTTCCGATGAAAAGCCTCCTGTCGGTCAAGATGTTGAGATGGCAAGCTGAGTAGCATCTCATTCCATCGTCTTTTCTGGTTTTGCTAGTTAATTATTAAGCTGGCTGTAGAACATATGATTTCTGCAGGCTTTAGAATCATGTGCGAGTCCTCTCTATCATTTGGAGTTGCTTGGACAAACGCATATGAACTCAGGCTGATGCTCTCGGTGCTGAAAATTGGAAATTTAGATCGTAGGCTATCGTCATAGATTTTGACTGGCTGTGTACACCGTCAATCTTGCATTTCTAAGAGAGTCCGATTCTATGTTTACTGTTTAGGAATCTGCGCGAGGAAGAATATGGCAGAGCCGTAGGGGATTTGGTAACCCTGAGGGCTGTTTGGTGAGAAGAAAAGGAATGAAACTTGAAACTTTTAGATTTCAAGTTCCTTGCCTTATGTTGGGTGAGGCCTTTTTGGGTATGGAACTTGAAATCTGGAGGTTTCAAGTCCCTTCCAAAATCAAGGAACTAGAACCCTCTCTCACTTAGGGGGTTTGAAGTCCTCATTCCCAAGGGATCAACTTATTTTTTAAAAAAAAAAAACTCAAAAAATGATTTCTACCCATGATTTAAGTGTTCTTTGCAGATGCAAGGGAGGGGGAGTGAGAGAAACATTGCTCCATAGCCAATCATTGCTGCTTGTTGAACCCCATATCCTCGATGTCAATCCCATCACCGCCACCGATGGAGGATCCTTGGTGGGTTGGAGTTGAGGTCGTTGAAGTGGTCAGACTCTGGGTTTTTGTTTCTTGGGGGGGGGGACTTTTGGGTTTTGGAGGGAGCAAAACAAAGAAGATGGAGTCAGATTTTTAGGCTTTCCAAGAAGCAAGCAATGAAGAGGGAGCAAAGAATGAAGATGAATTTAGAATTCCAGATTATGGCAGGAGTAAAGAATGATAATGGAAGGGAGAAAGAGAGAGAAAGAGCTACTTTATGGGGAAGATGAATAGTTGGATGTAAAATTCAGTCTCTTGGATGAAGTTGGCAAATGAGTCAAAATAGAATTATAAAAGTTTTAATTTTATGGTCAATTTGGCATTCACAATGTTTGAGGCTTGATGCGAATTGGTACCCAACTACAGAACTCAATGATATTGCGGCTGGGTTTGATTTTTTTTAATGGTAAATTATTAAAGAATTATTTAAGAAAAACTAATAAAAATTAAACTAATAACTTATAATTGCATATATTTAAAAATAAGAATAAGTTTGATTCCATTTCATAACTACCCACCAAACAGTAAGGACTGGAAGTCTGGAGCATGATTCCATTCTAATTTTCATCAAACAACTGAGTTCAGGATTCAAGTTTCATATCCAACCCTCAAGGATTCAATTTCTGATTCCATTCTATTGCACTTTTTCTCACCAAACATGCTCTTAGACATATACTGAATAATTGAACTTGACAGTAGTTTAAGTTGGCTTTTCTCACAAGACAACTTTTTTGGACTGGAAACTTCAATTAAAATGAGCCTTGAAAGAACGTGAATGGAAACTTCAGCCACCTGAAACATGGGTTGCTCAGAATTAACCCACACCGAATGGCATGTTTAATAGTAGGATAAATTAGCCTTTGGTAACTACTCCCCTTTGATATCTTGTGGTCTCTAATATAACACTTTGACCATCCATTATTAACAATATATATTAGTGAAAATTACAAATTTATATTTTTTATATGCTCCCAGGAGCACATGCTCTAATCGCCCACCTGTATATATTTTTCATGCATATATTGTCATTTATTTATTTTATAATTGGCTCTTAAGAGTATGTACATCCAAGCAGTGACGGATCTAGATGTTTAGAATAGCGGTGCCCATGTGTTAACGTCATGACTAATGTACAATACCAATTAAAAAAGAAGACATTATACAAAACATATTATGGTAGTTTGTTTTGTACAAGTAATAATAATATACCTCAGTTTTTTACTAAAAAAACTATGGTACCTTTACTATTACATTTGTTCTTTGCGATTTTTCGTATTTTGAATATGATATATAAATTGTGTGAAATTGCAGAATGTTACGATTACGTAGCATTTACTAAAATCGTTAGTTACAGATAACAAATCATCAGCATCAAGTAATAAATAATAACAACACAAATAAGCAATTTGCACTAGTTAATCGCACCAAAAGAGGGGAAAACAAATAGCATCAAGTTCAAATCAATCATTAGCGCCAACTTGAAGAAAAATATGCATCAAGAACATGTTGCAACTAAACAGCCAAAAAAAAAAATAATAACAATAAGAGAAAGTTAAAGATATTAGAATTAGAATAAATTTAAACTTTAAACTGCAGATAGGAGAGGGTGGGAGATAGAGAACTTTGTGCTTGGGTGCATTTAATTTATTTTACTTTTCTATCAAATTTCAACTTTATAACCCCACTTCTTTATTTAAAAAACAAAAAAAATATTGCTATATGAGTTGTGGATATATATAAAGAGGATGATTAATTTTTGAACACTAATTTAAAAGTGTTCATATATATCAATTTAATCACATTTAAAATAAGTCATTAAATTTTTTTTTGGAGAAAAGGGTGTTCATGAACACCCCTCCCTTAGGTCAATCCCAGCCTGAGTTCCAGTTTTTGGAACTCAGATCTGCCACATAAATAGGAGTTTCACCTGCATTCCATTCATTTTTCCAACCACTCGAACTCATTTCAGGACAATTAAATTAAATATTTGTCATGAAGCCCACAATTAAACATAATTTATTACTTATTATTTTTTATTTTGTGTTTGTATTTTAACTTTTGTAATATATGTGAGTGTTTTTATTTTCAAAATGAAGAAATATTTATTTTGTTGACCAAATATCTCTAACAAAATGAAAAAGAAAAATTATTAGTTCGAATATACAACTCCAAAAAAATTATTTAATTGAAAAAATAAGCATAGCTAAAAAATTATTTACTAGTTTGTCACATATTTATACACAACATAATCTTTCCAAAAAAAAATAAATCTCAATATATTTGTGAGTTTTTCCTTTTTTTTTTTGCCCACCTCACAATGAAACACAGTGTTGCCTTTATTACAGCCTCATGAAACGACGCATTTTGGAGAAGGAAAAGACGAAAAAATAGAACATGGAACGGAACTGTGGCGAATTCCGTCCCCCATGCATTGGCATGCGTGCCCCTAGTTGGGAGTGACGGGTATGCCTTGCGGGGCCCGGCCCTGGCACGCAGTTCCCCAACTAGGCTGGGACTGTCCTTAGTAGTAGATCCGCCCATACTCCTAAGAGTATGATATACATATTGAAAAGTATGAGACTTTGCCGCCTATCGTATGAATCATGGAGGGTCTCAGCATCACCTACACTGACTTTGGTATTACTATTACTATTGACAATTGAAAATATTTAAATAAAATGTGAAAGTTATATGCTCTTCCACTTGTAGAAAGACTTTCAAATTTTTCTCTCTCTGTTTTTTTAATACTGGGGGATAAGATATATGTATAGTCGTATAGAGGACAAATTGCCGTTCCCCACATGTGATTTATCCACCGCGATTTACCTATGAAAAAAATAGCCCCATAATATACTACTAATACAGGCCACTATAAAAAGAAAGCAAGGTAAGTAGAAGCATCCATCCGAGCGACCACATTAAGAGCAAAAAACAAATAATTAATGATTCTGGATACAAGTCCTCTAAAAATAAAAGTAAAATTTCCATGTAACTTCATAAATCAGATCTATAATAAATAAACAAAATGAATAAAAAATGGGGCGGCAATAATAGTAAAGGCAAATTGGTATCTAGAAGGGAAGTGAAGAGGGCAGATCGAGGAGAGCCAATCCAAGGCAAGATGCCAAAAATGAAGAAAATGTAAGGGCGGAGGCAGCATTTGGGGTAGGAATTAAGCCGAGAAGGTTGTGGTAGCTAGAAGGGGCGGCAGTGGGACCGTATGATGGAGGGTTCAGGGTTCATTGTAGTGAACTCATCATTGTAATTGTAACGCCCCAAATTAACCATGTTTTACTGTTTATATTCTTCTTTAAAAAAAATTCCTTGATTAAAAATCTAGACAACCCAATGATAGGGGCATTGCCGCCATCCAAAAGGACAAGGCTTGAAATATGAGTGTTGTAAATAACATAGCTAAGTATAACCTCAAACATATACACTCATATCAAGTGTTAACAAATGAAGGGTTTATAAACCATAGTAAGATAATTTACTATGCAGTCTACATCTTCATCCACAGAAGAATTCAAAATACAACTTTAAGATATGCATATACGGTATTACTTATGATCCATCTGGGTTTCCCTTCTTCACTTATTCTCTTCAATTGTTTCGCTGGCATGAGGGCAATACTCTGAGCATTTGCCTAGAACAGAACATGAAAAACATTTCGAATTGTGAGTCGAAACTCAATACATGCATTCCTGAATTGTTAAATGATCATTGAACACTGGTTGGGCCCGCGTTGCAATTCATTTTAAGTTAAAAACAGTGAATGAGATAAATGTAAAATTGTATTGCTAATTATTATCTGATAGTGAACCCCTTAATACTGTTGCGATCTATGAATAGGTGTACACCTGCCAAGTAGATCGTGGGACCTGGCCTGAAGCCACGCGGGTAATTGAAGGATAATGCCCTGTAACTGATAACTAATGGGGTCACTAATTAACTGATAAATCACTGTGTAAACTGATTCATTGATGTACTTATCAAAATATGATAACGTTGATAAATACACTCTGATTTCTAAAGATAGAGGCAATGTACGTACCTTAAGTTTTTAAAAATGTCATCTGACTTGATACAAGTCAGCTGTTTCATAATTGTCATCTGACTTGATAAATGTATTTTGACTTGATAACACTTATGCAAAATGGGGAACAATAACTAGGCCTCAACTCTATTTCATAAATGTCATTGTAAGTATGTGTAGTCAGTAAATGATCTTTACTCGCATAATTGAGTAGGTAAAAGTATGTGTAACTGAAATTGAGTAATGAAATGGGATACATAACTTGTGCATTTCAATACAATAAACTGATTTTAACTCAATATAAGACAAGTTAAACCAAAATAAACTGATTTAAATCAATTAGGGTTATTAAACTTGAAATACAGTAAATTGAAGCAAAATAGGCCAAATGAAAATGATTGAGGTGATAATGAAAAAATTTTAATTGATATAAATGAAATATGGGTTTCTGATATTTCTGAAATGGATAATAGAATGGTTAATACTTCTGAAATGGATAATAGAAGGTTCCATGGCATGAGGGGTCTTGTGAGGTTCATAAAAGCTCATATGACACCCTAACTTGGTCCAAAGGACACTGATTTTGAGTTATTACTCTGCTCACTTCCCAAATTTCAGTTTCATACTCACTTAACTCGGTTTTCAAACCCAAGTAAGTTTCTGTACATAATCAAACTTGTTGAACTCACTACACTTTGTAATTCCCTTGCAATACCCATAATAATATAGAAACTTCTGAAAATATTTCCAAATGTCACAAAGTTCTATATTCACTCATGTTACCGTTTGATGGTCTGCATTAGAAAATCCATATCTTTCACTCCTGACCTCCAAATAAGATGCAAAACCCCAATATGAAAAGCTCATAATGTCCACTAAAAATTTCATTCAGGGAACAAAGCATGATTCACATAGTAAAGTCCCTAAAATTATGGTAGAACATAGACGTGTACAGTTTTAGTTCAATCTACGCAATCAATACCAGTTTTTCCGTAAAGTTACTATTCCAGTTTAGTTCCCAACTTCAATGTATTCTGCATAGTCTTGAGTAAATTGGTCATAACTTTGTCCACACAACTCGAAATTAAGTAATTCCAAAGCCTATTGAAATCTAACTCATCGAAGTATCTTCACACGAAAAATCATGAATTGTGGATTTGCCAAACAGTACCAGTTTAATCTTGAAGTTACCCCTGTTTTGGGTCTGTTTGTTGCATAACAGCATTTACTTGTAAGCTTTTTTTGACGTAACCACCCATTAAAACCACTCTTTAACTTATATAAATCAGCATAAATATTTTGATATTCATTATCAATGTCAAAGATTACAAAATCTCATTTAAAACAAACAAAATCCAACACTTAAACATGAAGTTTGCATGATTAAGAGAAAACCCTAACCCTAGCGTCATCCAACTTCAACTCCACCATGATCCATCACCCAGATGATTCTTAATTCAATAAAAATAACATGATCCATCATCAAAATAACCAAAACAAGAAGTAAGAACCAAAAATTCAAAGAACAAGTTGAAGTCACTTACTTTGAGCTTGAAATAAGTGGAGATGGAGATGATATTTGGTGGTTTTGAGGATGGAAAATAGTAGCCAATGGAGGGAGGTTGTTTGGGGATTGAAATCCTTGACGGAGAGTGGCCGGAGAGTGGCAGGAAAACACCACAAAGCTGGTGGGGGAGGGGCTGGCCATGTGGTGAGAAGCAAGAGAGAGAAATGAACTTCGATGTTTTTGATATGTTTTACTTGGATGAAAATGAGCCAAATTTGCTTGGCTATGCTTTTATCTAGCAAGAGGAACCTTAAGCCAATGAAAATTAAACATATGTAATGGTACTTAGCCAAGTAAATGGAATAATGAATTGTCGGGTCGGAATTGGGCCCAAATGAGCTCGGGTTGGGGAAAGAACTGAAACCGAGCATGTTGGAAATTGTTTTTTAATTTTTTTTTTGGGGGAAAACTCGGGATTAAAATGTAATGTCATGAAAAATAATTTAATTTTTTAAATAATAAATATCAAGGCCTACTATCAATTTTTTTCGAAATTGTCCGGTAAATGAAACTCGAATTGCAAAGTGGGGCCCGAAATGAATTTTTCCAATTGAGATGATTCAATGAGATAAATAAATGTGAAAAGTAAATAACATGGCTTAATTAAATAAATAAATATGATTTAGGGTCGGGCTATTACAGTAATCATCAAATTACACATTAGAATGTCTTTAATTACAATATATTGTATTGGAATATTATATTATCACTTCGGCTTTTGTTTAGTATGATGTTTAGTGTTGAACGCTGTCATGAAAATTAAACTTAGTGAAAATCGCATTTTCAATATAGGGAAAGTTTGAGGGTTGTGTTTAACCCGATGATTCGAGGTTACCTACAAGGCCAAGGTCATGATGAAGAGCATACAGACACGTAGGAGGGTTGCACGGGATTAGGGTTGGGAAAACTCTCCCAGTCGACGCTCATAATCTAATCTTTAATCCATTCCGATCCTCCATTTGACCACGACTGATTGTAGCAAAATGTTTGAAAACGTTTGATTTATATCCGTCATTGATTCTGTTATAAAATACAACTAACGCTACTCAAGATACTCACTAATAAATTCGATAGGATAATTAACATTAAGAATTAAGAATTCTACTATTATCATCTTAAAAATAAAAAATACAAATATAAAACTCAAATATTGTATAGATTTTTAAGCTTAATTTCTAATCAAACATCCGCCTATTAATCTATTTGTCCAACATCAGGGATTAATAACATGATGGATATGATGATACATCAGCAGTTCAGGTGCTCGGGCATTTTTCGTACAAATTACAATTACACCAAGAAGGAGAAAAAAAAACGGTGATAGTGATAATCTTTAGTATTTTTCCACGGGAGGACCTCGTTTGCAGTGATGGAATCAACTGCGCACCTGTGGTTAAGTTATCCATGCATACACGTGGGAGGAGCTCCTATGTAGAGTTGGATACTGGATCAGGTTGGGATGGATTCGTGCTTGTGTAGAACTTAAACGGGTTGAGAATTCCTCAACATTAACATAACATATCTATTAAAGGGTTGAAAAATTTTGACCTATATCCATTTAATATTTAAACGGGTTGACCGACTTAACCTGTTTAAGATGAACAGGCCGAGTTCAATTGCCTAATTACCCATTTACGCATTTAATATTTTCAACTAATAAGTGAGTACATAGCGTTGAAAATTAAATGTATATATCACATTAAACAATTACTCTGTAAGACTTCCCGACTTCGGCATAATTCACTTTTTTGTTTTGATTTTTGCATTCTGCGCTGTCTAATAGAAAGGTAAACGGATAAATTACAAATGAGAAAATGAATTGATGTTTAATCCATTTAATTAAACGGATTAAATAGATACTTTTTCGTATCGAGAATATCAACCTGAACGTAATCCATATAATTAAACGGATTGAACGTATCATCCCATTTAATTAAGTAGATTAAAAATTTATATCCAAACCCACTAAACTTTGTGTTGATTTCCGATCGATTACCGTTTTGGGTTAACTTTACCCAACTTTTACTCCTATGTAATTATGAAATCAATTGTAAACCTGAGGTCAAGTCATTCACATGTTTCCACGTACATAACTGTAGGGATGGCAGTAGATCTTGAGTCCGATCCAGATCCATTAGACTTGATTCATTTTGAAGGATTTGGGTCCTAAAATTTGGACCTGATGGATTTTCAGAGGATCAGGGTCGTATTAGATTTGGGTCAGATCTAGATCTGGATCTAATACTTTGAGACTCAGACCCGACCCTAGACCTACATGCAGACCCGTTTATTTTTTTTAGTGTTCGCATAAGCGTAGGCATTAGATTTTTGAGTTTGGGTCTCAGATTTCTCATTCCTTACTCTTCTCAAATGCGTCTTTCTTCCTCACTTTTCAAGCTGTCGCAGACTCCTCTCCCCAGGCATCCACCACTCCACGTCTCCACCCCATCTCCTTCGGTCCTTGTTCTCCAGAGTCCAGGGTCTTCACGTCGACCTCCTCCCTCTTCGTAGCGACCACAATTTGGTATTGTTCGTCACGGTTTCGCCAGAGCTCGTAGTGCTACCCTCAGCTCAACACTACCCATTCACAGATCAGTTGTTTTTCGGCACTTATGTCCATTATCTGGTGCCTCCATCTAGACTCCCTGATAATTTTCCAACACTAGCTGCGGTTGTTTCTTCAATTTCTACCTTTGTTTAACTCAAAGGCTTAAAGCAGAATATCATGTTCAAATTGTGTTGATTTTTTGTGGAATTGAATTTCAAGTTGTTCCATGTGTTAGTAACTTTATTTGAGGGATAAGGCATCAACAGGGCACAGCGGAGTGACGAGTCTCGTCGTCTACACTTCCTTCGCTTTCACTTATGACAAGGAATTATATATATGTGTGTGTGTGTGTGTGTGTGCACACACACACACACACATATATATACACACTCAAACACACACACACACACACACACACACACATATATACACACTCAAACACACACACACACACACACACACACACACACACATACATATACATACACACACACCCACACACACACACACATACATATATAAGTATATATATATATATATATATATATATATATATATATATATATATATATATATATATATGTGTGTGTGTGTGTGTGTGTGTGTACATATATACAGTGGCGGATCTAGGGTTTCGAGTTAGGGGTGTCCACCTACGAACATTCATCACCATGCATACTATAAAATAGGGTTTAAACAATACATGAATTAATCAATAGAAAATAATAACCATGCAATTTCCAATTTACTCAAAATAACTTTCACTAATTGATTAGCAATTAACAATTAACCATTGCATATGAATTGGAGGGATGTTCATCAAACAATTAACAATTACAAATCCTTACAAATTCATACTTAAACTTAATTACACAATCAAAGATTCGAATTGAACTTGGGCATGAAAAATTAACCCCCAAAAAAAAGAAGAAAATTTTGGAAAGAACAAATGAAAACAAACCTAATTGATTGATGAGTAGAAGTAGATGCTTAACGTTGAACAATTCACTCATCAGTTGTTACCTGCATAGCCTAACTTGAGAACAAGGAATTATAAGTAATTAGAAGTAATGGAGAAAAATAATTTACTCGTTATTTGATAAAGCTATTCAATATGATATTCAAATGCTCTAAATATTAAAATTACGTAGTGGTTGTCTTATTTGAAGAAGAAAGATTAACAACAAAAGAGAGGAGAAGTAAAAAAAATCATTGGTCATCCCAAGTTTTTATTATTCGAGGTGGAATACTTTTTATTTGTGCTATTAGCTCAAGAAATTTAGACTATTTTTGTTTGCGCTATTAGATGAAAAAATTATTCAAACGTTACTTCTGTACCAATAAATTTTAATTAAAAATTTATCATATTAATATTTTAAGAAATTGCTTTCAATGTATGAAAATTTAGTTAACTTTAAAATAAATTTTAATTGATTTCTAAATTTTTAAGATTTCATAGAAAGTATCATATGTTTGTATCTAGGACTTACTGTAAGAGGAGAGAGAAAGAGAAAGATACTGGAGAGTGATGCAAGTAGGCAGACAGAGAACCTATCTATTGTTATAAAAGGAGGGCCAAATTATAAGAGTACCAAAAGTAATATAAAAAGGAGAAGAAGTCGTCACGCAAAAGCAGCCTATGCAGCGATTTTCTTTGAAACGGAATTTTGTAAAAGAATTACAAAAATTAAACAAAGGCATCTAAAAGTAATATAAAAATTAAATGAACCCGTGTTAGCGATTTTTCTTTTTGGGAATGCAAAGGAGCCGTGCACTTTTCCCATAGAAGACAAGTACAAGAATGCAAAAAGCAAACTTGGAAGGAAATGGGGCCGTTTAATTCTCACAGCTTGAAAAGACATGAAAACTGAGTTTGTCAGAGTAGGCACTCCCACATTTTAATAGCCTTTTCACTCGCTCATTTTAAATAGCTTTTCTCTGTCATCTCTCGTGTCGCCATTGGAGGGTTTCCTTATGGTGTTTCCGTGTCTGTGAAGCCGTCAATCTGAGGTGCTCAGTTGGCATCAAATCACCACACCAAAGACCAAAAAACACAGAAAAAAGAGAAAAGGAGAACACAGAGCTTTCTGTAATGGCTCCCACCAGCAAAGTTAATAGTTACTAAAAAATGACGAGGCAGAAAATTCAGATCAAGACTGTTGATAATCAAACCGCAGAGGCATATTCAAGAAAGCCCAGGAGCTCTGTACTCTCTGTGATGCTAAAATTGGCCTTATTCTCTTCTTTTATCTTCTACTGGCAAGCTCTTTGAATACTCCAGCTCAAGGTCTCTCTCTGTCTTTTTCTCTCTCTCACATCCAAGCATCATATACAGTTGAGGTTGATTTTATGTATGGTGAGCAAAAAGAATCTCATCAGCCCTCTGTGCTTAGGTTATCATGTTATCTTTCTGTTTGAGAAAAAGAAGAGACAAAAAATTGCAGTTATACAACTATTGATGGTTGTATTCATGTTGTCCAACTCTGACCTAATCAGGTCTTAAATCATTAATTTTCAAGTTCATAGTATGCTCATTAAATATGTTGAATATATGAGGGATCAACTCTTCCTTTGTGGAGTATTAATCCAACATCAAATTGACGTCTTGCCTAAATTACAAACTTCACTGTATGGCAGAGACAAGGAAGAAAGAAAAATAAGAAGAAAAAGATCGTCTAGTTATTTAGAACATTAGGCTGAGAAATACTGCCTCTTACAGATTTCATTTCTCTGGTTTTCTTCTTCTTTTTTTGGGGGGGGGGGTGGTTGCAGCTTTGCGCAATAAATGTGTACACCCATTTGGCCTTTCTTCTGTGCTGTGAGAACCGTATTGTTGTAGGTGCCGTCATTGACCAACTGGTTTCATGTTTGCAGATTTGGACTGCCTGAACTTGTTGATGGAAGGAGGCTGTCCCTCTATATGCACGGTAACTTGGTAAGCACCAAGAATAAGAAGGTAGCACTCGAGTCGGACAGTTTTGCACGCGTATTCATGTTAGTCACTTTTACTCGACCGTAAGTATGGTGAGTGACTAGTGTCCGACATGCAAGGCTTTGTTTTGACAATAGAGATTGCAACAGCAGCAATTCACTGGTCTAGTTTTCAACCATATTGTTTGAGAAGCTATGCCAATTGTAATGTGCGTCAAGATATGCCCTGCCATTACATGAGTTTTTGGAGCTTATGCCTCACTGAACTTCACTGGGATTTTTTGTTTCATGTAAATTGGAATTAATATCAATATCACTAGGGAATTGTATCACCCAATTGTGATGAACTATGTGTCAAGTTTTGAAAGAATCTACTTTGCTCGTGTTTATTTTCCGTGAGTTATTGGATTGGCATTGTTGTGTTCCTATAACGCTGTCTTGTCCTTCAACCTGTTAGTGGTAAAACTGCATTCATCGTAACTTTTTCCAAACTACTGTATGGTATGGGATGATTATTGTTTTTCAGCAATATCTCGAATCATGTAGAAATGAACTGTATCAGGAGAGGACGTAATGCATCTATGGAAAAGTGAACACTTTAATTTATAATAGCAACATTAACTGGAGCATCATTAAAGAAAACCCAGTAGCACAATGTTACTGCAGTATAGCCCCAACCTGAAAGTGGCACTAGCAAATGCCCCTGCCTAATGGCTAAACTACAGGGCAGTTTATTCTATTACATTCCATATATGATGTCAGTACGTTGGATCTTGCAGGTTGAAGCTGATGTTTTGTGCTAATTTGGCGCATTTGCAAAGAAAAGATGGGATCAGAAAGAAGCAAATTTGATGGCAAATATACTGTGCTAATAATTACAAGGTCAGGTACATACCCTCCTGCATGGGTCACAGGTATTGTCATAGATGATGTCCTCCCTCTTGTCGCTAACCTTGGTTGCTCCGCCGTGGTGGCGGTGGCGGAGTTAGTCGGGCTTGGGGTCATAGCTCACAACCTCGGTCACCGCAGCAGCATAGCCACGATTGTTGTTGTGGTGGTGGTGGTAGCCTGTTCAGTAGCCGGGGTTGGCATACTCCTCGACCCTGTACTCATATGAGTAGGAGTCGCATCGACCACGAACAACCTCCTCTCATTTTGAATTAAGCATAATTGAACTGTGCCTGTAGTGTCTTAGTATGCATTTGTTAGGATGAGAAGTTTAACGTTGGTACCATGTTTAAGGTGAAGATATTGAGATGGTGAATAAAACCTGCTACTACATCGTCGTTTACAACTTATGCTGTTTTAGTGAAGGCAGTTGTAAGTGGGAGAATGTATACAGCTAGTGTACATGGTTTCATTATTTGAGGGGCTTCAATGTGATATCCCCTCCTGCTATTGGACAACCCTACAACCATGGCCGAGGGTCACAACGGCCAGCCTATCGTGAACAAGACAGGCCGTCGTCCAGGCGACGGCCGTTGCTTCCCCGCGTGCTGCTTTGCTCGGTTTGTTTCCCTTCTACAAGGGTTTGTTTTGGGAACTTTTGAGGTTCTTTTGGACGATTTTGAGGGTAGTGTATCTTAGGGTTTAGCCTCAAAGACCTCATTAGGAGGAAATAAAGTAGATAGGTTAGGATTAATTGGGTTGGTTTTGGAATTCAAGCATTGTATATTCAAGTTGACCCATGCAATTCATAAGTTTTCTCCTTTCTCTCTCTCTCTCTCTCTCCTTATTTCATATTTGTTCTTATTTTCTGTTGTTTAATCTTGTTAGTTAAGATTATACATAGGCCATGTTCGACGAAATTAGCTATTTACGTAGTGGATAGCGGTTCAGGTAGCGGATAGCTGTTTAGATAGCGGATAGCGTTTCTAATTTAGCTGTTAGCGGATAGCTATTTAGATGAGCGGTTTAAACTAATTTGTTCGGCGAATGTAGATGTTAGGCTAACTGATTACTGTAATTTGACATAGAAGGATATATATAATTTCCAAAGATGAAATTTTTAAAGGGTAATTTTTGGCTAAAAAATATGAAATGCTACTTTTAAATGTCAAACATTAATATTATTAGCTTTTCAAAAACGCTGCTTAAAACGGTAAACGCTACTTGAAATGCTAGTCAAAGTACTAATTTATCGAACACTAAAAATTGACTAATTAGTGTATTGACTTAGTTAAAACTCTAAACGCGACCCAAAACGCTATTGCCAAGCATGGCCTGAGCTGAATGTGTAGTTTTTGTCGTGATTTTGTGTTCATTGGTTGTGTTAATCATTGTTAGAGTAGATTAATTCTCCTGTTCATGCATGTTGAGTTATTGGCTAGTTTAGGTTTGGTTTGAGTTTTTTGTGTTTTATTGATGATTGATTGTTAATTTTGGTTGGCTTGGACTGTAAATAGCCTTTTGATGGGTAATTAGTCTAGGATTAGGCCTAACTACACCGAATTTATACGTAGAACTTAGAGTTTTCTCTTATACCCGCCACATGTTTCATGAAATGCTTGAGAGAGCTTTCGTCTTTATTTTTGGGTGAGTGACTGATGTCGAGAGGCGATGTTGATTAGCTAGTGTGTGGGAGAGGATAGCCAGGCTCGGGACATGAAAATGGTCCCGATCGTAATTAAGTCTGAGGGTTGCTAATTTTGTGGTCTAATTGGGCTAACCGTATGAAAATAGGTAGTGAGAGTAATTAAAGAAGCTTATGACCCTTGAGAGAAAGCTTGTGTGGTGTTCGATAGCTCCACCGACCATCTCTTGTTTTTAGTAGAGGTTGGGTATGCAAGGACTCACTTCGATTACTTGGTTCGTGAATTGGCCCAATTACAATCACAAGCCTCTTTTTGTGTGATTCTTAGCTTAGCTTAGCTTTTGTTTCATTCCTTTTCATTTAACATAGCTTGAAACAATCGAGTTAATCCCGGTACTTGAGACTTACCTAATAGCAGACGACACCCGGAGTACTCAACGGTAGAGACTTGCACTTGGGGTTACAAATTTTGAAACTCAAATTCTTCCTATCAACTACTTAAGATACTCACTTATAAGTTTGATAGGGTAATTAACATGAAAAAATAAGAATTCTAATGTTATCATTAAAAAAAAAAATACAAATGTAAAACTCAAATATTGTATAGATTTTTAAGCTTAATTTCGAATCTAACACCTGTCAATTAATCCATTTATCAAACATCAGGGGTTAATAGCATGATGGATACGAAGATACATCAAAAGTTCAAGTGCTTGGGCATTATCGGCCATGATTTGCATATATACCTAAGCATGACAATTTGTACAAATTGCGAGTTGACAAAAAAGGGGGAAAAAACACGGTGGAAGTGTAAATCTTTAGTATTTTTCCGTGGGAGGGGCTTCTCTGCAGTGATGCGCACTTGCGATTAAGTCATCCACGCATACATGTGGAAGGAGTTCTATGTGAAGTTGGGTATTGAATCAGGGTGGGTCGAATTCATGTTCGTGTCGAGCTTAAATGAGTGAAGAATTCCTCAACCGTCACATAACTCGCTTATTATACCGGTTGAAAAGTTTCGACCTGTAACCAGTTGATTTTTGAACGGATTAATCCCTTAATCTGTTTAAGATAAACAGACCGAATTTAGTCGCCTAACTACCCATTTACACATTTAATAATTTTAATTGATACATAATTACACAGTGTTAAAAATTAAGTGTATATATCACACTAAACAATTATTCTTTAAACTTGCCCGATTCATCATAATTCACTTTTTTGGAAATTTTTGAATTCTTCATTGTTTAATAGAAAGATAAATGGATTAATTACAAATGGAAAAATGAATGGATGTTTTATCTATTTAATTAAACGGATTAAATAGTTGGAAATTTCGTATCGAAATTTCCAACCTCAACGTAATCCATTTAATTAAACGAGTTGAACGTGTCAACCTATTTAATTAAACGGGTGAAAAATTTATATCTATACTCATTAAACTTCATATCAATTTCGAATTAGTAATCATATCGGATCAATTTGAGCTAATTCTATCCCTATTTAATGATGAAATCAAGTCATGCAGATGCTTTCATGTAGGTAGCTATTAGGAAATCCAGTTTTTGGGAATCCATCCTAGGACAAAAAAACAAAAGTAAACTGGGTAGAAAGAAGGGGCATTTAATTCTCACAGCGTGAAAAGACATGGAATCTGAGTTTGTCAGCGTGGGCACTCATCACTTCCTCATCTTAATAGCTTTTTCTCTATCATATCTCTTCTCACCGTTGAGGGTTTCTTTATGGTGTTTCCGTGTTTGTGAGGCCGGCAATCTGAGTGCTCAGTTGACGACGAATCACCGCACAGAAAAACCCAAAAAAAATAAAAAAGAGAAAATTAAAAAACCGAGGTTTTGTAATGGCTCGCACCAGCAAACTTAGAAGTTACTGAGAAGTGACGAGGCAGAAGATTCAGATCAAGAAGGCTGAGAATCAAACCGCAAGGGAAGTGACTTTTTCCAGGGGAAGAAGAGGCATATTCAAGAAAGCCCAGGAGCTCTGTACTCTCTGTGATGCTAAAATTGGCCTTATTCTGTTCTTTTGTCTTCTATTGGCAAGCTCTTTGAATACTCCAGCTCAAGGTCTCTCTCTGTCTTTTTCTGTCTCTCACATCCAAGCATCATATAGAGTTGAGGTTGATTTTATGTATGGTGAGCAAAAAGAATGTCATCAGCCCTCTGTGCTTAGGTTATCATGTTCTCTTTCTGTTTGAGAAAAAGAAGAGACAAAAAATGACAGTTATACAACTATTGATTGGTTGTATTCATGTTGTCCAACTCTGACCTAATCAGGTATTAAATCATTAATTTTCAATTTCATAGTATGCTCATTAAATATGTTGAATATATGAGGGATCAACTCTTCCTTTGTGGAGTATTAATCCAACATCAAATTGACGTCTTGCCTAAATTACAAACTTCACTGTATGACAGAGACAAGGAAGAAAGAAAAATAAGAAGAAAAAGATCGTCTAGTTATTTAGAACATTAGGCTGAGAAATACTGCCTCTTACAGATTTCATTTCTCTGTTTTTCTTCTTTTTTTTTTTTGGGGCGGGGGGGTGTGCAGCTTTGC
>JAKOGI010001775.1:0-62500 GCA_029747015.1 Carnegiea gigantea
TGTATATATATATATATGTATGTATATATATATATATGTATGTATGTATTTGTGTAAACATAGTAATATATAAAAGTGAATAGGTTAAAGGTATTTTGACAAGTAACCGACTGTATTAGATTAATCTATTCTTTACTATTGAAACATTTTAGTTAGCACTAGTTTATATTTTAATTTTCTTTGAATTTTAATAGAAGAATCAACATTGCAATTATTGTATTATGATAGTTGATTCTTAATCAAGATATCGTGCTCACTGTCATGGAAGATAAAAATTTGCTAAATAGCTTTCTTTAAGTATGGATTAGTGCGGACTGAATTCATTTCACTTCTATTATTAGATGAATATTAACAGGGAATCTTGCTGAGCATGGTTTTTATACCTGTATGTATATATTAAATGTTGGGTAGAATCAACATATGAGTATTATTTGTAGTGGCGCACAAGATACCAAGTGTAATGTCCCATAAATGACTATTTATGTCTCTCATATATTCATTAGCAAGGCTGTAGTATATTCTTCACTAAACTAAGTTAAATTAAAAAGACTATCCACAAAATATGTCAACAAAAAATAGATGTTTCACACATTGGAGAATTTGAAAATATGAAGACGAAAGGAATTTGAAGTGATTTAAATGGGGAAAAAAGAACTAAAAAAAAGAAAGAAAGGATAATCATGTTGTCCTGCCTGTATTACTATTTTTGACATCGAATATCTTTATTGTTGTTGCTCATATATGTTAATGAAGTTAAAATAAAAATTAACTAAAATCCTTGCACTGACCTTTTATGTATTTTATGTAGCGATTAGTAAGGCTATAATATAATGTCTATTAAATTAGGAAAAACTCAAAAGGTGGTTCATTAATTTAACCAGTGAAATGTGCCTACAAAGGGAAACATGTCTCACGTATTAGACGATTTTGAAATTGGAAAAAGCAAATAAATAATTATGGCATGAAAACAATACAAATTCAAAGCATTTTAGATGAAAAAAGAAAAAAAACAACAATAATTCAAAAGAAATAATTATGTTGTTGTGGAATTATTATTAGTTTAAAGATTTATCTTTTTTTGGTTATTTGTGTTACTGAAATTAAAACAAAAATCGCCTAAAATCCTTACATCACAAGGGTGTGACACTAGTTTTTATATAATGAAGCATATATAATTGCGGTATTGACCAGAATCAAGAAATATCATGGCCAAATTAGCCTAAGTCATAGTCAAGCAACATCCTTTAATACCATTTTAAAAAATATAACGACGACACACCAAATAAGACAATAACTCTCACTATCTCCTATAAACAAGTGAGTATTTTTTTTACATTTTTCTATATTAAAACACAATAATTCCACTATCTATAACTATAAGGAGTATAGTCAATAATGATGCCCTTGAGATATCTATCAAAAAACCTATGGGGAATATAGTGACATCACAACAAGTAAAACCATAGCTCTTGCCATTGTCCTTGAACAAACTCCCATCTTCTTATCCATGTACTATTTCTTTTCCCGAGTTAAGAATTTTGCACTAAATAACATTCAACCACAACTCTTATTGACCTAGGATGGAGCTATTCTCCTCTTATGGAATGCCTCACTTATTACATCCGAGACTAAGAGTTCTTTGCTTAATGCTTCTCCCCCTCCCGGGGTTTGTAATGTGGTTTGTCCTATGAACAAAACTATAAAAAAAAAAAACTCGACATTTTCATGACTTGCATATCACACATGCACCTCCTAGAACACAAGTCTATGCTACCTTATGTCATAGTTTGATAATTGACACAAACTCTAACCAGTGCGGCGCTAGCAAACTCACGTGGAACCCCTCCTTAGTTTGATAGTAAGCCTTGATGGTACCTTGACTTAGGCTTTGTGGAAAGATAAGTAAGCATACACGCACACTTAAAGGGAACTTAGAGAGAGAGTGGACATAAGGAAGTTTGAGAGAATGCCTTGTATTATACTTGGAAATGCTTTTAATGACTTGATGTACAAATAAGCCCCTTAGAGGTATATATATACATCCACCTCCTCAATAGATGGTGGAGATCTATTGGATCCTACGGCTATTGTTAAACATCCAAAATATTCTATACAAATATCCTAGATACTACACAAGTGAAGAATTATGTGGAATATAATAGAGAGTATTCTAGAATATTCTAGTAGAACCTAGAAGGTCCTAGAATACTCTAAAAAGGTCCTATATACTCTAAAAGGTTCTATAATAGTCTAGAAGTATCTAGAGTGTTTCAATAGGTTCTAGAACATTCTAGAATGTTCTAGTGTATTCCATAAGGTTCTAGAGCATTCTGGAGGATCCTGGAATGTTCTAGAACTCTCTGGAAATTTGGCATGCAACATTCTCCCCCACCTAATCGGGCAACGTTCTCGTTGCCTTTAAGTCTTCGTATGCTCGATTCATAGGTCGCCTTATGCTCAAGAGGTGTCTCTTCCACTTGGTTGGCTTGATGTGTTGCATTTAATTGTTTGACACATTGATCCTTTGTGTGCTTGCATTCCATCCTCGTTCTGGCTTGTTTCCTCCTTTGTGCCAAGTTCCCAGGTGATGTCAGGGGTATGACATCCTTAGGCCTCTCATCTCTCATGAGGGCTTCCTACTCTTTGTGAATCGAAGGGTAGTAGTAGTCTTTTCTTCTCAATTTCCCGTCTCTTGGGTATTGCATAAGCTTGCCTATTGTCCGTAATGAACAAGATCCTAGCATGGGGGATGATGATAGTTTTCACCTTATCAAGGAAGTCTATCCCCAGAAAGAACTTCTGATTATCGAAAGGAGCAACAACTTCCCACGCTTAGTTTAGATGGCACTTAGGAGTGATATTGAGGCAATATGCTTTTTCTCTTCTTGCCTCTCTTCCTCCATCACAAGAGCAGCAAGTTGCCCACGCTTTCAGACACTTAAAACCCCAATGAGCTCCATTGCAAAGGAAGCATGAGACCTTCTTTGGCATCTAATAAATCCTTCTTGTCCTTCCCCTTATCCCTAAATATTGTTGGATTGTCCCACTTATGAGACTTGTCCTGATCCCCATCAATTATCACGATCATCCTGGGTCTTCTTGCCTCATGGCTTTGAAGACTCCCTCTTCAACTCGATGAGTGACTCGGCAGTAGTGTTCACCGAGGCCAGGTCTTACACCTCTTGTCTTTTCGGCTACATCTTAGCCCATCGAGGAAACAAAAGAGAGCATCAGGCTCTCTCACACTTGGAAATCTCCAAAAGCAGTTCTTGGAACTCCTTAAAAATTTCTCGAATATGATCGTCCTTGTGATGAAGCCGTCGAAGCTGGACCCTAGCCTCGTATTCAGCATCCTCTAGATAGAACTGCTTCTTCAGTTCACTCTTGAACCCATCCCATGTGTTAATGGGATCAGATCCCATCCTGACGTCGTCGCACCTGCGGCTCTACCAAATAAGTGCAATATCCTAAAGAGGAAAGGCAGCGTTGCTCACCTTTTGAGCACCATCCTTAATGCCCATTGCCCCGGAGTAAGCTTCGAGTCCACAAAGAAAGTTATCTATCTCCCTTATACTCCTAGCCCTGTGAAAGGTAGGAGGTCTTAGCGCATTCCCTTTTAGAGTGGAGGACACTTACAAGGACCCACTGTTGGCCACTGCGGCCATACATACCTTGAGTTAGGCTTCAAGGGCCTCAATCCTTGCCTTATACGCCTAAGCCTCGACCTCAGCCTTGCAGACTGCGAGTTTGCCATCTTTGGAGGCCTCCGATACTCGAAAGGGCTTGGATGTCCCTCTTGAAATTGGTCACCATGGAGTTCACCGCTGTAACGCCTTAGCTAACTCATAAACACTTGATAGCTCACAGTGGCCCTTAAAACCTTAACTCTGATACCAAATCTGTAACGCCCCCAAAATACTAATAACATAATTTATGAAAAGCTGCAGCGGAAAACTTAATGATAGAAGGTGCTACAGCTGTCATAATAAAGACAAGGCTCACTGAAACTATTTAATCTTGCAATTCATGCTCACAATCACAATATCTATTAAATTAAAACACTCAAAGACCAAAGTCCATAGTAGTTCAACTTCAATACAATCAACTTAATCATACCATGTGCTAACTCGCGCTCCACACTAAACAAGTATATTGAATATAGACCCAACTTGACCCTGAGGTCGATCCCGACATTCATGCTATGCTAAATCCACTGTGAGCATCTGATGACTTTGCAAAGGGCTTTCTAAATGGAGAAACATGTGATACTTCATCACCTAAAATGGAAAACATGAAAACAATTCAAAAATGTAAGTTAAAACTCAATACATGCATTCCTGTATTATAAAATGAGCGTAGAAACACTGTTGATGGGTATCTGCCTTTGCAATTCATTTAGTTCGCAATAACAATGAAAATGAAAGTAATATGAAACTGAATTACTCATAATTATCTAGATGTGAACCCCATGCAATGATATGATCTATACATTGGTATACACTTGCCAATCCGATCAAAAGTTGGCCTGAAGCCGTGCGGGTACATGATGGGCTGATGCCCTATATATGATAACTGATGGGGTCACAAGTTAAATGGCAAATCGCTGTATAAACTTATTCATTGATAAACTCATTAAGAGCTTAACTTGATAAACATGTTATGCTTTCTGAAGATACAGGCCATGGACGTACCTTGAGTCTTTAAAAAAAAATGTCATCTGACTTGATAAATGTAACACCTCTAAAATACTAATGACATGATTTATGGAAAACTGCAGCATAAGACTTATTGATAGAAGGCGCTACTGCCGTTCTGATAAGGACAAGGCTCACTAAAACTATTTAATCTTACGACTCATGTCCACAATCACAATATCTATTAAACTAAAAAACTTTAAGACCAAAGTCTATAATAGTTCAACTTCAATACAATCGATTTAATCTATCATGTGCTAACTCGCACTCCACACTACACAAGTATATTGAATATAGATCCAATCTTGACCCTGAGGTCGATCCCAACATTCATGCTATGCTGAATCCACTGTGAGCATCTGATGACTTCAAAAAGGGCTTGCTAAATGGAGAAACATATGATACTTCATCACCTAAAATGGAAAACATGAAAATAATTCAAAAATGTGAGCTAAAACTCAGTACATGCATTCCTGTATTGTAAAATGAGCGTAGAAACACTGCTGATGGGTACCCGCCTTTGTAATTCATTTAGTTCGCAATAATAATGAAAATGAAAGTAATATGAAATTGAATTGCTCATTATTATCTGCATATGAACCCCTTGCAATGATATGATCTGTACATAGGTGTACACTTGCCAATCCGATCAACAGTTGGCCTGAAGCCGCACGGATAAATGATGGTCTGACACCCTATAGATGATAACTGACATGGTCATAAGTTAAATGACAAATCACTATATAAACTGATTCATGGATAAACTCATGAAGAGTTATAACTTGATAAACATGTTTTACTTTCTGAAAATACAAGCAATGGACGTACCTTGAGTTTTTAAAAAAAGATGTTATCTAACTTGATAAATATCATCCGTTTTATAAATGTCATTTGACTTGATAAATGTAATGCTCCTAAAATACTAATGACATGATTTATAAAAAACTGCAGTGGAAGGCTTACTAATAGAAGGCGCTACTGGCGTACTGATAAGGACAAGGCTCACTAAAACCATTTAATATTGCGACTTCCGTTCACAATCACAATATCTATTAAACTGAAAAACCTCAAGACCAAAGTCCATAATAGTTCAACTTCAATACAATCAATTTAATCATACCATGTGCTAACTCGCACCCTACACTACATAAGTATATTGAATATAGACCCAATCTTGACCCTGAGGTCGATCCCAACATTCATGCTATGCTGAATCCACTGTGAGCATCTCATGACTTCGAAAAGGGCTTCCTAAATGGAGAAACATGTGATACTTCATCACCTAAAATGAAAAACATGAAAATAATTCAAAAATGTGAGCTAAAACTCAGCACATGCATTCTTGTATTGTAAAATGAGCATAGAAATGCTGCTGATGGGTACCCACTTTTGCAATTCATTTAGTTCGCAATAACAATGAAATGAAAGTAATATGAAACTGAATTGCTCATTATTATCTGGATGTGAACCCCTTGCAATGATATGATCTATACATAGGTGTACACCTGCCAATCTGATTTAGAATTGCCCTGAAGCTGCACGAGTAAATGATGAGCTGACGCCCTATAGATGATAACTGACGGGTCACAAGTTAAATGGCAAATCACTGTATAAACTGATTCATTGAAAAACTCATTAAGAGTTATAACTTGATAAACATGTTCTACTTTCTGAAGATACAGGCAATGGATGTACCTGGGATCTTTTGAATGTAATCTGATTTGCAAAACATATTGTTGATTTGATAAATATGTTGTGACTTGATAACACTTATGCATAATGAGGAATGATAACTAGGCCTCGACTCTGTTTCATAAATGTCATCGTAAGTATCTGTAGTCAGTAAATGATCCTTACCCACATAATTGAGCAAGTAAAAGTATATGTAATAGAAATTGAGTAATTAAATGTTATACATAACTTGGGTATTTCAATATAACTTTAAAACTGAATTAATGAAAGTAATTAAATCCGATATAAAGTAAATAAAAGTAAAATAGACCACAGTGAGATAAATGTGATTACCATGGAAAAGGCCTTGATGGTGACAAATGAGAGGGTGGTTGTGGCCTTTTCTGAGATAGGTTGCTGATACGGGTTTAAAACTCGCTGATGTATAGCTTGGTTCAAGATAACAGCCAGTACACTAGGTTGGCTTGATAAATGCATTTGATACATTTCGAATTGAGTAAGTAATAAAGGTTTGAGGCCAAGATAAATATATCTTGGTTTAAAATAGCGTAAACTGTAATAACTTGCGCTGATAAATATGGTTTTTGAGTCACAACTCTCCCCACTTCTCATATTTCATTCATAAATCCAATATATATAGAATTCCACCCGAAATGAGTCATTGAACTCGATAGAAGCTATTAAGCTCACTAAACTTGGTATTTTCTTTGTGAAATCCATAATTGATTCAAAGCTGATAAATAAGCTCCCAAATTGTATACTTGTCTTGTTCTTTCTCATTAATCAAGCTAAAAGCTCCATGAAAGTCCATAAATATTCATTTCCCCCTTAATGACCTTACTTGGCCCAGAATACACAAAATGAGTGCATGATCAATCACATTCAATCTTTGTTATTGCTCTTTAGACAATTACTCAAAATGTTTCTAAAAATCACCAAACTCAAAATACTCAACCAAAATTCATAAAATCTTATAGGAAATTCAAAAATAATATGGACAATCTATAGTAAAAGTTTTAAAATTTTCCTCCAAGTATACGCTGCATAGAAATTGCAATAACAACTCAATTTGCACCAAAGCAGGTCAGTTCATTTCAAAAATTCATAACTTTCATCCTTGACCTCAAATGGAGACCTAAAACTCCAATATGGAAAGAACAGAAAGTCTCAAAAAACTTTCATTTCCAACACAAAACATGAGTTCTACAATAGGGTTCCCAAAATGGGGCTAGAACACAAGTGTGTCAGTTTTAATTGAACCTGCGCAGTTCTAGCAAAACAGCCATAACTTTGTCCACAGAACTCAGATTAAGGAAATTCAAAAGTCATTTGAAAGATAACACATTGACCTAGCTCTCCACCCAAATTCATAATTTTTGGTTGGGTCGATCATTACCAGTTTATTGGCAAATGTTCTCCTATTTTCTACCATTTCCCAGCCATAGTCTTTGCTTTCTCCTTTCTTTTCTCTCATAAATCGAGCTGATAGCCCCAATAAAATCCATGAATATCTATTTCCCCTTAAGTGATCTTATTTTGACTCATAGTACATCAAATTACCCCATGATAAATTTTAATCAATAATCAGTATATTTCTTCACATCAATATCCATAATCTCCCAATAAATTCATTTACTTACATAATTAGCCCAACCAACCTCTCTTGGTAACTTCGCCAATTTAACCAAAATTTTCATGACATCCAGTTTTGAAACCATTAACATATCCAAACTCCAAACAACTTCATTAATACACAATTACACAATTCGTATCCAAAACAGGGCAATTTTCTTCAAAATTCTATAACTCACTGATTACGCCTCCA
This sequence comes from Carnegiea gigantea, assembly GCA_029747015.1. Classification (NCBI taxonomy): domain Eukaryota; kingdom Viridiplantae; phylum Streptophyta; class Magnoliopsida; order Caryophyllales; family Cactaceae; genus Carnegiea; species Carnegiea gigantea. Next base: position 8,212 of record JAKOGI010001775.1, read on the forward strand.
AAATTCATGCAATTGTGCCCGAAAATCCCAAATAATATAAAGAATCTATAGTAAAAATTTCTGAATTTTTGGACAACCCCATAATTCCTAGAATTTTTGACAGTGGGCGATTCAACAAATACATGATCATGAAATCCTAGGTTATTTCCAATTCCAATCTTCATTCAAACCTCCATAAATGACTTCAAAATCATCATTCACAACGTTAAATCCACTTTTGTATCAAAGATCACAACAAGGAAGTAAAACAAGCTCAAACTCATACTTGCCTAAATTCAAGTCACTTGATCATGCTCTTGATTAAATACACATAACCCCAAACATCTCCAAACTCAATAAAAATTGCATAATAACACTTATTTTGATCATATAAACACAAATTACAATTAAACAACAAAAACTTAAAATCACACAAGATGGAGGCTAGGGTTTACCTTTTGTCAAGCTTGGAAGGGATGGTGTTTGAGTGTTTGAGTGAATGGGAAGGTGGCCATGGCTGGTGGGGACCTAGGGGTAGCACCTGGTGGCATTCGGTGGCCGGATGGTGGCTGCGTGATGGCCGAAAAAGGGTTGGGGTGGTGCGGTCCTGCTACTTGGCGTGAGGTAGGGGAGAGAGAGAGAGAGAAGAGGAATGTGTGTGTGAGTGTGTGTTTACTTGGTTGAGATTGAAGATAAATACTTGGCTGATTTTTAAGCATCCAAAAATATCCTTTTGCTAATTAAAATTAGGCACAAATGATAGCAATTAACTTAATTTAATTGCACCAAAATTTTTGGTCCAAAATTTCAGCCCATTGGAATTGGGCCATAATTTTGGCCCAATGAATTGGACCAAAATAAATGAATTCGGGCCCAAATTTTTGCATAGCTAAAACTTAAATTTTTGTGACGTTATGAAAAATAATTTAATGCTCAATCATAATTATCGAGACCTACTATCGATTCACCCAAAATTCAATCAACCAACGAAACTTGAATTGACAATTAATGAAACATGAATTGCAAAGTGGGACCCAAAATGAATTATCTCTCAACCGGGATGATTAAATACGATAAATGAAGGTAGAAAATTTAAATAACATAATGGAATTTGTTCGATAAATAAATTGGGTGTAATTGAATTAATAAACATGATTTGGTTAAACAAATAACCATGACCAATTAAATAAATAACTACGATTAATTAAAATAAATATGATTTAAATAAGTAAATATGATTGAGGGTCGGGCTATTGCAGCCTTTCCCCCTTAAAAAGTTTCATCCTCGAAACTTATGAAGCTTATTCATGTATGCAAAACTGCCTCAAATATCAATAGTTGGTTTTCATTACTTCCCTCCAAAGAGGTATGATTAGCCCAAAGTGCATAACTGCTTAATCCTGTGATCGAGTACTTAGATCCTCAGTGACTTCACTGGCAAGATTATTTTGGTTCAAAATTGATATTCTCTTCAAAAGAAAAATTAGTTACTGCAAAGGAGGTACTCTACTCTACTGGTTCTCTGTTTTGACCACTAATAAGTATGGAAACCATTGCATTTTCTAATAAGTACTCTGATATTCACTCATAAAGCCTAATGTAATAAGAATTCAATTATCTCTGATGTTCAGTCTGTTGACACCCTTGACTAGAGAAGTTCTTTGGAATACTTTATGTCTCATCTGAACTTTGATTGTCTCCTTCTTTGGCCAAAATGGCCATATGACTTTTGTGTAATCCTTGTGTCACCTTAGCATATACTTGAATTGTCTCATTATTCTCAATGCTTCTTCTAGCTTACTCTATTACCGCTAGACATTGTTTGAGATTATGCCCTCATCAAAAAGTCCTCATTTGATGTTCTTAACACATCACATGATCTTCCCTCATCAGACTAGTCTAAGATCTGCTCTAAGTTCAAATTAGATGCTAGAATAAACATGGCCAGAGATGAAAATGATGGAATTGGTAGTGAAGAGAGTCATTAGGAACAAAAGAAATAAACAATGAGGCTAAAAAAGGTTTATAAAGGAGGAATTAACATGGGGTGATTAGAATAAAGATAACCATAAGCGTATCATGAATTTTGAGATATAATATCACAAGAATTGTGGTTTATAAATATGGATCATAAAGGGTCAATAATCAACCATGGACAAAGATGGCTCGGTTATACTCAGGTTTAACTGATGAATTGGAAACAAGATGACAAGCAATGGAGCTTCAACTACTTGACTTTATAGCCACAAGTAGCAAGATAAGTGAAATAGATAGACAAATAGATTGGACAAGCAAAGTGTAATGGATAGATAAATGGATTGGATGAGCAAAATGCCAATGGATAGATAAATAAATTGAGCAAGCTACAATAATATAATTAAATAGAGAATGCGGCAGTTTATTTATCAGAATGTAAGATATGTGTGGGAGTTAAAGTTCAAAATAAAGAGAGTAAGGGGATTATGACAATCGCAATTACCTACACCAATGAAAGTTAAATTACATTATGAATTCAGAATAAGTTATACGAGCTTATCATTATGAATAAATAAGATGCCAGGTGGATGTGTGAATTGACTCTCAACGGAATGAACTACAACTAATGATCATGAAATAAAGATGGTGAAGGTTGAGCACTGGAATGTTGAGAACCATATAAGGTCGAATAAAAATGAATTGCACGTTTAACAATGGGTTTGCAAAGACATGGAGGATCACGCTGATAGGAAATATTGGGTTGAAATGTAAGGAAGATTAAACAATATTGGATAGTATCAAGTTTTGAAGATGAGATGAGTAAACAATTTCAAGAATTACTATAAAAGGGGATTCTTGGAAAAGATAAACTGTGATTGCATGGTTTAGATGTGATGTCCGAACCTTAAATCATTCCTGGAAAAGACTTCTGTTGTTGGCAGTTAATCCTATAAATTATGTATTCAAGGTATAGGGCACTTGTTTTTGATAGCGATCTTGTCCAGCTCTCTGTACGTAGTACATAACCATAAGGTTCTGTCTTCCTTCTTCACACATATAAAACTAGGGTTTTTCACGGTGACACACTTAGTCAAATAACTCCCTTCTGTAACAACTCAGCTTACTAAATCTTTAGTTTCTTGAACTTTGCTGGGGGTCATGTGATAGGGGCTCTGAAAATGTATTGAGCACCTAGAACTAGGTTGATCTAAAAATCAATGTTTCTTAGGAGAAAACAGTCCTGAAAGTCCTCAGATGAAACGTCTCTAAATTCACAAACTGTAATTGCGGATATGTATATACCGAGTGTGGTCAGCATAATACTAATATTCAATGCATTACTGACACGATAACTCACTTGCTTGCACAGTGTAATTAGGACAAAAATAAGGTTTTTCTTCCCTCAGTCCATAGAAACACACATCTAGTCTTTCCTCATTTCTCAAGCTAACCTTAAGATCTTTACAAGTCATCTTTTATAAGTACATAGTCAGTTCATCCCCATAATGATAATAAGGCTTGCCAATCAAATTGAATTTACTGCCCAATGAATATACTTCCAGCAATACCAGTGGAGGCACATTTATAAAAGATAACACGGTCTCAGTAAATTTAAAGACGGGGGGACAATCTAAAATATAAATAGATATAACCACACCATGAACTCTTGCAAAGATATTTCTTTATTGGTTATAAAGGATCGACATGTAAGCCGAATGAATAAAAGGATGAAGATTCGTAATGAAAGAGGCCAGGCATATAAATAACCTGCATATACAAGACATGCAATTTATTCATGATGGTCATGATAGTAAAGTAAATGAATGATGTTATGAAATTGAGAAGGAGTATTAAGTACTGAAGGTAAAAAAATCTAACAGATTACCAAAGAGGCATTTAAAAAGTCATACGGTACCCGCATGTGAGTAAACTGATGAAGATGAGGATCAACACCACCAGAAGGAGAATTTTATTCACTTAGTATTTGAAAGGCCAATAAGTCAAGATGAAGGAGTCAGTCTTATGACTGAACATGATGACATATATCAATAACACATTATGCAGTAAATGAAAGTCTTGGGTAGGCATATAAACTCCCTGCTGGCATATGCAAATAGCACAAATCGTTGTTTATCATTAATAAGATAGGTTGTACTAGTAAAGAAAGGATTGCTAAAATAACTTGAGTGACGACATGCAGTCACGGCCATAGAGTAGTATGCCAACATGACGTTACGGTGCTATAGAAACACGAACAACATGAATATATTTAATTGCTGAAGGGGCACTCAATGACTGGGTCTGAAACAACAAGAGGCTTTGCAAGCAATAAATGAATAGTGCTCAAATAGAGGCAAGGAGTTAAAGTAGGTGACAGTGAAAATATAAATATAGTGATGACTAAACTATAAGTAGAATGGGTCAAATATGCTTAGGAAGAACTGCAAATCACACAGTAACGCATACCAGGGGTCATTATAGGCTCCATTATAGAAGCAGAGAATTAAACGATTATGATTGTTAGGGTTTGAATCGCCTATAAGAAAGGTTCCTCAGATGTGTTTAAAGAACTCCCCACAGACCACATACAAGATTTTTCATAAACACTGCATTACAATTCAAGAGAGTGTTAGTGGTAAAGAAATGATGCCTCTGAACAATTCAAGGTAAATAAGGCAGAAATAAGTCGATGACAGGAAGTAATGGCAGCATTGCTGATGTAAGGTCTTAGTATCAAGACTAGATGATTCCTATATATGGCAGCTTAATCTTACTTGTACCACCCATATAATGCCAAGTAGCGCACCACAAGCTACTAATTGTTATCACCATACGTAAGCACTCATTGTAATATTCATCTTATATTTGTTCACCTCAAAGATATTGCCCCACTAGGCATTTTCTCATCTAGAGGTTTTTATTTAACTTGACACTGCATTAATCCCTTAAGAAGTTGCAAATGGTATCCCCACATCAGGTTTGAACCATCACTGTACTCAAGATCAGGTATATTAACACACCTCAATAAAACTCTCAAATCCTGGGGCAAAATGGATAGAGTTCTGCCTAAAAACTGACTAAAACCCGGCTTAAAGCCTTATAATAGATACTTGAAAATGGAGAGAAACACTTCAATAGCTCAGCGGCCACACGCCAGAGTTCATAACTCAACAGGCCACACACCCGAAGTGCATGATTGCAAAAATTTAAATAAATGAGAAAAATGAAATATACAATACAACTCCCAGATAAATGAGAGCATGCTTCACTAACAGGTCATCCAAATGGTTCCACACTCTGCCTTACTAATGCTCGGATCTCAGGATATTACCGAATGATTGGGTTGCCCAAATGCAAATGGTTCCTCCTTATATACCCATACATATGAACTTATAGTTAATAGCTCATTTAACTGGTCCAACATAACTTATACACACTTTGATAGCTAATTCATAAACACTTGATACCTCACAGTGGCCCTTAAAACCTTAGCTCTGATGCCAAATCTGTAACGCCCCTAAAATACTAATGACATAATTTATGAAAAACTACCGTGGAAGACTTAATGATAGAAGGCGCTACAGCCATCCTAATAAGAACAAGGCTCACTAAAACCATTTAATCTAGCGACTCATGTTTATAATCACAATATCTATTAAAGCGAAACACTCCGAGACCAAAGTCCATAATAGTTCAACTTCAATACAATCGATTTAATTATACTGTGTGCTAACTCGCACTCCACACTACACAAGTATATTAAATATAGACCCGATCTTGACCTTGAGGTCGATCCCAAGATTTATGCTATGCTGAATCCACTGTAAGCATCTGCTGACTTCGGAAAGGGCTTGTTAAATGGAGAAACATGTGATACTTCATCATCTAAAATGGAAAACATGAAAACAATTTGAAAATGTGAGCTAAAATTTAGTACATGCATTTCTGTATTGTAAAATTAGTGTAGAAACACTACTGATGGGCACCCGCCTTTGCAATTTATTTAGTTCGCAATAATAATGAAAATGAAAGTAATATAAAACTGAATTGCTCATTATTATCTGGATGTGAACCCCTTGCAATGATATGATCTATACATAGGTGTACACCTGCCAATCCGATCAAGAGTTGGCCTGAAGCCGCACGGGTAAATGATGGGCTAATGCCCTATAGATGATAACTAACGGGGTCACAAGTTAAATGAAAAATCGCTGTATAAACTAATTCATTGATAAACTCATTAAGAGTTGTAACTTGATAAACATGTTCTGCTTTCTGAAGATACAGGCAATGGACGTACCTTGAGTCTTTAAAAATATCATCTGACTTGATAAATGTTATCTGTTTCATAAATGTCATCTGACTTGATAAATATGTTCTGACTTGATAATACTTATGCATAACGGAAAATGATAACTAGGCCTCGACTCTGTTTCATAAATGTCATTGTAGGTATGTGTACTCAGTAAATGATCCTTACTCTCATAATTGAGTAAGTAAAAGTATGTGTAATAGAAATTGAGTAATTAAATGGTATACATAACTTGGGTATTTCAATATAATTTCAAAACTGAATTGATGAAAGTAATTAAATTTGATATAAAGTAAATGAAAGTAAAATAGTCCACAATGAGATAAATGAGATTACAAAGGAAAAGGCCTTGATGATGACAATTGAGAGAGTGTTTGTGACCTTTTCTGAAATAGATTGCTGATACAGGTTTAAGGCTCGCTGATGTATAGCTCGGTTTAAGAGAACAATGAGTACACTAGATTGGCTTGATAAATATATTTGATATATTCTGAATTGAGTAAGTAATAAAGGTTTGAGGCCAAGAGAGATATATCTTGGTTCAAAATAGCATAAACTGCAATAACTTGGTCTGATAAATATGATTTCTGAGTCACAACTCTCCCCACTTCTCATATTTCATTCATAAATCCATTATATATAGAATTCCACCCCAATGAGTCATTCAGCTCAATAGAAATTATTAAGCTCACTAAACTTGGTATTTTCTTTGTAAAATCCATAATTGATTCAAAGCTCATAAACAAGCTCCCAAATTGTATACTTATCTTCTTCTTTCTCATTAATCAAGCTAAAAGCTCCATGAAAGTCCATGAATATTCATTTCCCTCTTAAATGACCTTACTTGGCCCAAAATACACAAAATGAGTGTATGATCAATCTCACTCAATCTTTATTATTGCTCTTTACACAATTACTCAAAATACTTCTAAAAATCACTACACTCAAAATACTCAACTACAATGCATGAAATCTTATCGGAAATTTGAAAATAATATGGACAATCCATAGTACTCCAAATATACACTGCACAGAAATTACAATAACAGCCTAATTTGCACCAAAATAGGTCAGTTCAATTCAAAAATTCATACTTTTCACCCTTGACCTCAAATGGAGACCTAAGTACCCTAATATGGAAAGATTAAGAAGTCTCAAAAAACTTTCATTTACAACATAAAAAATGATTTCTACAATAGGGTTCCCAAAATGGGGCTAGAACACAGGTATGTCAGTTTTGATCGAACCTGTGTAGTTCCAGCAAAATAGCCATAACGTTTTTCACAGAACTCGAATTAAGGCGATTCAAAAGGTATTTAAAAGCTAACTCACTGATGTACCTATCCATTAAAAATTCATAATTTTTAGCTGGGCTGATTATTATCAATTTATTGCCAAAGTGTCCGTTGTTTTCTGTCAGTTCATAGCCACATTGTCACTGCTTTCTCCTTTCTTTTCACATAAATCCTTACCTAAAATCATTCCTTAAAATCATGTAACAAAGGTTTGGTCCTTCCCATCACCATACTAAGCCATAATATTCAATTTCACTTCATAATCATATACATTAAAGATTCATTTCTCAATCAAATGTACACGAATAACATGTTTGCCATCAAAGGAGAGCTAAACCTTGCAATATCATTAGAACCCTAGTTTATGGCCAACTTGAACTCACCTTCAACTCATTCCAAATCACCAAAAAAAACATCATAATCATCAATAAGACTAAAGATTACAAAATCATATACAAAACAATCCAAATTTATCACTTGACATAAGCTAACATGATCATGGCAAATCCCTAAGCCCTAGCATGCTTCAAGCTCAATCCACAATTAAAAACATCAAACAAACTCTTGTTTCCTTCCAAAGAACATGATGAAAACCCAAATCACAAAAACAAAAATCAAAATAAAAAGAATCTAAGTTGAGATCACTTACTTGAAGCTTAAAAAGAGAGAGATGGGGGTGATGTTTGGTGGTTTTGAGGATGGAGGATGGTGGCTAGTGGTACTAGGGCGTCCGGGTGAGTCGGAGGGAGCCAAGGCTGGCCGAAAACTGGCCGGAAAACCACCAGAACAATGGTTGCCGTTGGGGGGAAAGAAAACCGTGGGGTAGAGAGAAAAATGAGGGAGATGGGTGTGTGTGTGTGTGTATTTACTTGGTTGGAAATGAATGATACATTCACTTGATTGATTTTTTAAACCTCCAAAATATCTTTTTGCTAATTAAAACTAGGCACAAATGATAGTAATTAACTTAATTTAATTTCACTAAAAATTCGGGGCCAAAATTTGGGACCAATTAAATTAGGCCATAATTTGGGCCCAATGAATTGGGCCAAAATAAATGAATTCGCGCCCAAATTTTTATGTAGCTAAAACTTAAACTTTTGTGACGTTATGGAATATAATCTAACGCTCAATCATAATTATCGAGACCTACTATCGATTCATTTGAAATTTAATCAATCAACGAAATTTGAATTAACAATCAATGAAACTTGAATTAACAATCAGTGAAACTTGAATTGTAAAATGGGATCCAAATGAAATATCCCCCAACCGAGATGATTAAATACGATAAATGAAAGCGGAAAATTTAAATAACATAAGGTAATTCGATAAATATATAAATTGAGTGTAATTGAATTAATAAACACGATTTGGTTAAACAAACAACCATGATTGATTAAATCAATAAACATGATTAATTAAATGAATAAATATGATTAATTAAATAAATAAATCTGATTTAAATAAATAAATATGGGTTAGGGTTGGGTTATTACAGTCTTCCCCTCTTAAAGAGTTTCATCCTCGAAACTTATGATTTTGATCATGTACGCAATACCACCTTAATTATGGATAGTTGATTTTCACTGCTTTCCTCCAAAAAGGTATGATTAGCCCAAAGTGCATAGCTGCTTAATGCTGCAGCTGAGTATCTAGATTCTCAGTTACTTCACTGGCTCAATTGCTTTGGTTCAAAAATTGATATTCTCTTCAAAAGAAAAACTTCAGGTACTGTACTCTACTGGTTATCTATCTTGACAACTAATAAATATGAAAATCAGTGCATTTTCTAATAAGTATTTTGATACTGACTCATAAAGTCCAATGTAATGAGGACTCAATTATCTCTGATATCCAGTCTCCTAACACCATTGACTAGATAAGCCCTTTGAAATACTTTACATCTCATTTGAACTTTGATTGTGTCCTTCTTTGGTCAATATGACCATATAACTCTTAGGTAGTCCTTGTGTCACCTTAGCATATACTTGAACTGTCTTATTATTCTCGATACTTCTTCTAACTTACTCTGATATCGCTAGAGGTTGCTTGAGATTATGCCCTTATCAAAATGTTCTCATCTGATGTTCTTAATGCTTTACATGATCTTTTCTCATCAGATTAGTCTAAGATCTGCTCTAAGTTCGAATTAGATACTAGAATAAACATGGTCATAGATAAAAATGATGGGATTGGTAGTCAAGTGAGTCATTAGGAACAAAAGAAATAAACAATGAAACTAGAAATGATTTATAAAGGAGGGATTAACACGGGGTGGTTAGAATAAAGATAACCATAACTGTATCATGAATTGTGAAATATAATGCCACAAGAATTGTGGTTTATAAATATGGATCATAAAGGGTCTTCCTCCATATATGCCTATACATATGAACTTGTAGTCATTTAACTGGTCTAACATAACTTATACACACTTTGATAGCTAACTCACAAACACTTGATAGCTCACAGTGGCCCTCAAAACCTTAACTCTGATACCAAATTTGTAACGCCCCCAAAATGCTAATGACATGATTTATGGAAAGTTGCAGCAGAAGACTTAATGATAGAAGGCGCTACCGCCGTCCTGATAAGGACAAGGCTCACTGAAACTATTTAATCTTGCAACTCATGCTCACAATTACAATATTTATTAAATTAAAACACCCCAAGACCAAAGTCTACTAAAAAACCAATTTTTTCTGACAGATTTTCCGACGGAAAATGCAACATTTTTCGTCGAAAAATGAGTTTTCTGATGGAAATACCGTCGGAATAAGGAGGGTCGGGAAAACACTCCGACGGAAATAACAAGTCCGTCGGACTACTTCTTCGATGGAATTCCAACAGAATCGAGCGGCCGACGGATTCATCCGTCGGATGCAACCAAAAATTCGCGAAAAAATTTCAAAAAATTTGTTTTTTGGGGGATACTGTCGGAATTTTCGTCAGCACACGTCGGACTTCGTCGGAACCCGACGGAAATTCCGTCGGAATTTTTAAAATTTGTTTAAAAAATAAAAAATATAGTACCTAACTATAAAAATATTTTTTAATGTATCTAATACATAATAAATTCTCATTATTGATGTTAAATTGATATTAGCATTAAATTATACTTCACTAATTAAAAATTATATTCTTTAACAACAGAGTACAAAATTGAGAGTAAATTATCTTCCTAACAAACTAACATCAATGTAATAAACCAACTATATAAACCATTAAATTTGCATAGTTATATGTAAACCAATTATACAAATTATTAAATTCAACGTATATATTTAATTAACAACAAATTTATACAAATTACACATGAGAAAACCTTATCAAAAAGTCGACGACGAATAACGGCGAGAGGAGGTGATGGCGGCAAGTGGCGGCAGGGCAGTGGCAAGTGGCGGTGGCAAGTGACAGTGCTCCATCTCTCTCTCTATTTTACGAAATAGCAACGAAAAAATGAAGCGAAGAGCGAGTTTTATAAGAGAATATCTGACAGAATATGCTGTCGGAATTTTGACGGATTTTTCCGTCGGAATATTCAAAAATTTAGAATTTTCCCTCCAATCAACTCGGGGCAAAAAAATTTGAATTTTTTTATTATTCGACGGAATATTCTGTCAGAATCCGAATTCCGTTGGAATTCTGATGGATTTTTCCGTCGGAAAATTCAAAAAAATTGAAAATTTTGAATTTCGAAATCTTTGAACTTTTTAATATTTTTCGGCGGAAATTCCGTTGGAATTCCGGCGGAAAATAGGTCTATCTAAAAATCCATCGGTATTCCAGCGAATTTTCTAAATACGTTGAAATTCCGTTGGAGATTCTGACGGACCAATTTTCAGTCAGAAATTCCGTCAGAATAAGTCAAATTTTTAGTAGCAGTTCAACTTCAATGGAATTGACTTAATCATAGCATATGCTAACTCGCATTCCACACTATACAAGTATATTGAATATAGACCCAACTTGAACCTAAGGTCGATCCCGACATTCATGCTATGCTGAATCCACTGTGAGCATCTGATGACTTCCAAAAGGGCTTGCTAAATGGAGAAACATGTGATACTTTATCATCTAAAATGAAAAACATGAAAACAATTCGAAAATGTGAGTTAAAACTCAGTACATGCATTCCTCCATTGTAAACTGAGCGTAGAAACACTGTTGATGGGTACCCACATTTACAATTCAATTAGTTCGCAATAACAATGAAAATGAAAGTACTATGAAACTGAATTGCTCACTATTATCTGGATGTGAACCCTTTGCAATGATATGATCTATACATAGGTGTACACCTGCCAATCCGATTAAGAGTTGGCCTGAAGTCGCGTGGGTAAATGATGGGCTGATGCCCTATATATGATAGCTGATGCCTATATATGATAACTAATGAGGTCACAAGTTAAATGGCAAATCACTATATAAACTGATTCATTGATAAACTCATTAAGAGTTGTAACTTGATAAACATATTTCGCTTTCTGAAGATACAGGCAATGGACGTACCTTGAGTCTTTAAAAAAAAAAAATGTCATCTGACTTGATAAAGTGTCATCAGTTTCATGAATGTCATCTGACTTAATAAATATGTTCTCACTTGATAATATTTATGCATAATGGGCAATAATAACTAGGCCTCCATTCTATTTCATAAATGTCATTGTATATATGTGTAGTCAGTAATTGATCCTTACTCACGTAATTGAGTAAGTATGTATAATAGAAACTAAGTAATTAAATAGTACACATGACTTGGGTATGTCAATATAACTTCAAAACTAAATTAATAAAAATAATCAAATCTGATATAAAGTAAATGAAACTAAAATAGACCACAATGAGATAAATGAGATTACAAAGGAAAAGGCCTTGATGGTGACAAATGAGAGAGTGATTGAGACCTTTTCTGAGATAGATTGCTGATACAGGTTTAAGGCTCGCTGACGTATAGCTTGGTCTAAGATAACAGCGAGTTCACTAGATTGGCTTGATAAATACATTTGATACATTCTGAATTGAGTAAGTAATAAAGGTTTGAGGTCAAGAGAGATATATCATGGTTTAAAATAACATAAATTACAATAACTTGGTCTGATAAATATGGTTTCTGAGCCACAACTCTCCCTACTTCTCATATTTCATTCATAAATCTATTAGATATAGAATTCCACTCCAAATGAGTCATTAAACTCAATAGAAGCTATTAAACTCACTAAAGTTGCTATTTTCTTTGCAAATTAATAATTGATTCAAAGCTCATAAACAAGCTTTCAAATTGTATACTTGTCTTCTTCTTTCTCATTAATCAAGCTAAAAGCTCCATGAAAGTCCATGAATATTCATTTCCCTCTTAAATGACCTTACTTAACCCAAAATACACAAAATGAGTGTATGATCAATCTCACTCAATCTTTATTATTACTCTTTACACAATTACTCAAAATACTTCCAAAAGTCCCCAAACTCAAAATACTCAACCAAAATGCATGAAATCTTATAGGAAATTTGAAAATAATATGGACAATCTACAGTAAAATTTTTAGAATTTTCCTCCAAATATACGCTGCATAGAAATTACAATAACAGCCTAATTTGCATCAAAGCAGGTCAGTTCATTTTAAAAATTCATAAATTTCACCATTGACCTGAAATGGAGACCTAAGACCCTAATATGGAAAGATTAAGAAGTCCTGAAAAACTTTCATTTACAACACAAAATATGATTCCTATAATAGGGTTCCCAAAATGGGGTTAGAACACAAGTGTGTCAGTTTTGGTTGAACCTGCGTAGTTCTAGCAAAATAGCCATAACTTTTTCCGCATAACTCAGATTAAGGTGATTCAAAAGGTATTTAAAAGCTAACTCACTGATATATCTACCACGATAAATCATAGGGCCGATCATTACTAGTTTATTGCCAAAGTGTCCCTTGTTTTCTGTCAGTTCACAACCACACTCTCACTGCTTTCTTCTTTCTTTTTGCATAAATTCTCATCTAAAATCACTCCTTAAAATCATGTAATAAAGGTTTGGTCCTTCCCATCACCATACTAAGCCATAATATTCAATTTCACTTCATAATCATCTACATCAAAGATTCATTTCTCAATCAAATATACATAAATAACATGTTTGCCATTAAAGGAGAGCTAAACCTTGCAATATCATTAGAACCCTAGTTTATGGCCAACTTGAACTCACCTTCAATTCATTCCAAATCACCAAAAACAATATCATAATTATCAATAAGACTAAAGATTACAAAATCATGTACCAAACAATCCAAATCTATCACTTGACTTAAGCTAACATAATCATGGCAAACCCCTAAGCCCTAGCATGCTTCAAGCTCAATCCACAATTAAAAAGATCAAACAAACTCTTGTTTCCTTCTAAAAAAACATGATCAAAACCCAAATTACGAAAATAAAAATCAAAATGAAAAGAATCCAAGTTGAGATCACTTACTTGGAGCTTAAAAAGAGAGAGATGGGGGTAATGTTTGGTGGTTTTGAGGATGGAGGATGGTGGCTAGTGGTACTAGGGTATCGGGGGGAGTAGAAGGTAGCCAAGGCTGGCCGGAAACTAGTCAGAAAACCACCAGAATAGTGGCTGCAGTTGGGGGGACAAAAAAACGTGGGGTAGAGAGAGAAATGAAGGGGACGGGGGTGTGTGTGTGTTTATTTGGTTAGAAATGAATGATAAATTCATTTGGCTGATTTTTTAAGCCTCCAAAAATATCTTTTTGTTAATTAAAGTTAGGCACAAATAATAGTAATTAACTTAATTTAATTGCACCAAAAATTCTGGGCCAAAATTTGGGCCCAATGGAATTGGGTCATAATTTGGGCCCAATGAATTGGGTTAAAATAAATGAATTCGGGCCCAAGTTTTTACATAGCTAAAACTTAAAATTTTACGATGTTATTAAAAATAATTTAGCGCTTAATTATAATTATCGATGCCTACTATCGATTCACCTGTAATTTAATCAATCAACGAAACTTAAATTAACAATCAGTGAAACTTGAATTAACAATCAATGAAACTTGAATTGCAAAATGGGACCCAAATGAAATATTCCCAACCAGGATGATTAAATACAATAAATAAAAGCGAAAAATTTAAATGACATAAGATAATTCGGTAAATATATAAATTGAGTATAACTGAATTAATAAACATGATTTGGTTAAACAAATAACCATGATTGATTAAATGAATAAATATAATTAATTAAATGAATAAATATGATTAATTAAATAAATAAATATAGGTTAGGGTTGGGTTATTACAACCACCGCTTGCATCCCCCCTCGAAGCTCTTCCATGTCCCCCTCTAACTCAAGCTCCATGATGCGTTTGTCCATATCATCCACCCTACCTGTAGGGCTGGCATGATGGCCTTAATCTTTGTAAGCCTTTCTTCGATAAGGGCCATCATGTCATTGTTTTTGTCCTTGCCCTTCTTGCCACCTTGTTGAGGGTTACGAATATTAGTCACATTTAAATCCATAGGATCTCCCAAACTAGTAAGCTCTGATACCAACTGCCATGGGTTGATAATTCACATAAACCAAAACCTATGCGGTGCTAGCAAACTCACATAGAACCCCTCCTTATCTTGTTAGTAAGCCTTGGCTTGACTTAGGCTTTGTGGAAAGCTAGGTAAGCACACACATACACATACTTTAAGAGAGCTTAGAGAGAGTGGACACAAGGAAGTTTGGAAGAATGCCTTCTATTGCACTTGGAAATGCTTTAAATGACTTGATGTACAAATGAACCCCTTAGGGGTGTGTATATACATCCACCTCTTCAATGAATGATGGAGATCTATTCGATTCTATGGTTATTATTACATATTTAGAATATTCTATACAAATATTCTAGATACTTCACAAGTGTAGAACTGTATGGAATATTATAGAGAATATTTTAGAATATTCTAATACAACCTAGAAGGTCCTAGAATTGTCCAAAAGGTTCTAGATACTCTGAAAGGCTCTATAATAGTCTAGAAGTATTTAGAGTGCCCTAGTAGGTTCTACAGTATTTTAGAATATTCTAGCGTATTCTAGAAGGTTCTAAAGCATTCTGGAGAATCCTAGAATGTTCAAGAACTCTTCAAAAGTTTGGCCCCTAACTCTTAGCAGTTCGTAGTTGTAGCATCTTAAATCAAGTTTCAATCTCTTCCCTTCTCCAATTGGAAAGTCGGGTTCCTTCCCCTCCTAGCAACCAACCCTACAAATTTTTATAGTTGTATTGTTTTTTTTTTTTTTTGGTAGTATCAATAACTACCTAGATCGTAATAACATAGATACTTGTTGGAAGCCGAGCAAGAGTTTTGTTCGAATTCACAAGTTTTCCTCGGACTTTGATTCAATATCTTTGTCAAGGAGGATTAGAGAATGTAACCAGCGCAAGCTCATCAGTGATTTAAGTAATTCTAGTGAATATGCACAAACCATTTCTGCGATAAGAGCTATTCCACATTCGATCCGAATTGTCTCTCAACATCTCATGCTTAAGAGATACATGCTTGGATTATCGGGATTCATGTTATGTATTGTACATGTTGGATTATGTTGTGACGGTTTGGCCAAACTTCACAGAGGTAGAGAAAATCACAAACAATTATGAGGATTGTAAAAGCATAACATCTTACAACTTTAGAGTATGTGTGATTTGAACTCTTAGCATGGTATGAACAAGGGTCCTTTTTTTGGAAAAAAGAAAACCATTTGTCATGATGAATACATGAATTCTTTTTGTTTCTTATGCGCTTTATTTCATCACATTCATATATATTTAATTATATATTTTTTTCTATAGTTTACAATAACTTTAACTTATAAAGTCTTATTCATAGAACTTTTTATCCCTTTTATTACCAAATGTAATATTATTTGACCTCCTTAATGATGACTTGGTGGTTAGTCATGCAATCACGTGGTCAGTTTTCCATACACCAGGTGAACAGTGGGGAGGTCAAATAATTAATATTATATCTAATTCCACATCTCATATTTAAGAGACAAAGGCTTGGATTATCAGCATTCATGTTATGCACTATATGCGTCCATACGTTTAAGGATTATGTTGTGATGGTTTGATCAAACTTTATAGAGGTAGAGAAAATCAAAAACAATTATGAGCATTGTAAAAGCTTGACATCTTACAACGTAACTTTAGGGTATGTGTTATGTGAATTCTTAGCATGGTATGTGTAATCACAAATTACAAAGATTGAATTTTTATAGAATTCAATTGATTTGAATTGGGTACAATCTCTAGAAATACAATCCTCTGATTCTCTCTCTTTTTTAAGGATGGAATTTCCAACCTTGAATCATGGGGGTAGGGGACCTATTTATAGGAAAGCCTCCCTTTTGAAAGTCAAGACAGGCCTTGACTTTGGGTTTTGGGCCTTTTACTCAGGCTTTACCTTAGACTACTTTGACTTTCATTTGTTTGATTTTGACTTTGACTTTGATTTGGGAGTCTTCCGGGTTTGAGCCTAGCATTGACTTGGAAGTCGCTTCGAGCTTTGACCGGACGTTGACTTGAGAGTCGTTTTTGACGCTTGACTTGTAAGACGATGTAGGTCTTGACCTTTGACTTTGTCCTCTGACCTTCGACTTTGACCTTTGACCTTCGACTTTGACCGCGCCTGGACTTGGACGTTGTTCGGGCTTAAGGTCGTGACTTGACTTGATAGTCGTCTTGAGCCTCGGTTTGGGTTTTGACTTGAATTTTGACTGATTCCGGATTTGGCAGTCATCTGGGCTTCATCTTGAGCTTGACTTGTGAGTCTTTTGGGCTTGACTTATGAGTTTTTGGGCTTAATTAAATTAATTAAAAGGGATGGCCCAATTAACTAATTTAATTTAATTTTGATACGGCACGAATAAATTTTTAGTGCCTACAAATTGCCCCCTCGAGACAAAGTCATGTGCTAGACTTGTCGTTTGAACGTGACTATTGTCTCGGTTTTCTTTTATAATCCAGCATTTGCCCACAACGAATGGCTTGAATGAAGTCTCGACATGCTTTGATTTTGCTCTTTTTATTTATTTATTTTTTTCTTAGATGAATTTGTTTGGATGAATTTGCTTGTCTAAATGTGCATTTAATTAATAGCTTGGATGCCTACAAATTTGCTTGTCTTGCTTGTCTAAATGAGACTTCAGAGTCTTGCTTGGATGCCGAAACTACATTCAATTAAATGCTGCATTATATTTGAGATAAGCAAATTCATCCTGATCCATTTCTCCTGTTTGGTACTCTTCACGTGGGCCTGGCCTGTCTTAGCTTTCTTCATTTCTCTTTTTCGTTTCTTTCTCTTGGTGGGCTCGGCCTGTTCCTTCCTTTTATTTTTATTTTTTTTTCTTTCTTTCCTGGACCTGGTTTGGACAGGCTTTCATTCCTCCCTCTTCCTTTTGGGCAAGGCCCGACTTTCCGCCTTACTGTTTTCACTTAAACAGCACATGCATTGCACATGGCTTGCTGTTCCCTTATTTCTTTCTTCCTTTATGGTTGGGCTAGGCCGAACTGCCCTCCCTTTGCCTTCTCTTTTTTTTTTTTCCCCCCACTTAACTAAGCACTCTGGGGGCACGTAAGGGTATTGTTTACCCTTCTTCTTCCTTCACAGTAGGCACCAAACGTACTCAACCACCTTGAAACCCTGCTGGTGCTGCTGCGTACTGATTGCGGTGGAGGCCATCCCCCAGAAGCCTGACCGTGTGCCACCATTTACAGCTCTCCTGACCACCCAAGTCAGCTCCTTTCTCACTCCCCTCCCCTTTCTTTCTCATCTACCCAACAACAGAGCTCCGAAGCCAAGCTCCTTGTTTGTTGCTACTGCTACTGGTCATGGTGAAAGCCCCCTGAAAGGTCTAATTTTTACACGCTATTTTTGATCCTCGTGGCCAAGTGAGGTATGAGACCTCTCAACCTTCCTTACTCTTTCTTTCGGTTGTGTTTTGCACGCCCTTTGCACGCCCCTTTTTTTCTTTTTGCACGCCATTTTCGCTGGTTCAAACAACTTCATGTTCCAGCTGACCTCCCTTTCCATTAAAGATTAAGCCCCATTTCTTTATTTTGCTGCTAAGACCTCTCTTTTTTACTGACCCAAAATCTGGGTTGAGGAGAGAGAAAAGTGGGGAGGAAGCTACCCCCTTTTTCTTGGGTCTGAGTATGAAGAAAAATAGGAAAGGTGTTTCGAGTGGGTATGCTTTATGCTTGGCCCCCTCTTTTTTTTTTTGGTTGGTTTTTGTTGGTTTTGATGGAGATGAAATGTCAAATTTCACTAGGGTGTTGCTTTGCTTTTCTTTTTTTAATTTTGTTTGCAAATTGGTGACGTTGTTGCTGTTTAGTGCTCCTTGCCTTTGTCTTGTTTTCTTCCTTTAAATATGAAAATGGAATCCCCTGAGAATTTGCATTAAGATGCTCGCTAAAACATTGTATTCATAGAGATTTTTATTTGGCACATGTTGATTTTGGGTTTTCAATGAGGATTTTTTTTTGGAGAATTTGGGTTTGCTTTGATTTGGGAGAATTAGGAGAATTTGGCTTTTGAAGGGGGTTCATGAGTGTCTCACATGAAACCACCCCGGGGCCTCCGGGTATGCTTCGCTTGCGAGCTTGACTTCCATTGTAAAAGTATCGTACCTTGTGGTTTATTTTCTTTTTTTTTTTGGTGATCACCCCCCTTTTTTTGATGCTCTTGTATTGCTGCTTGTGTAGGTTGAGGAGCCATTTAAAGAACCACTCGCGACATGGTTTGCTGCTTGGCCAAGGACCTTGAACGGAACTGATACGCACAAAAGTGGTATGAAGACTTGAAGAACTACACTTGCGATACAGTTCGTTGCTTGGCTTTGGGCCTTGAACGGAACTAATACGCACGGTAGTGGTATGAAGATTTGAAGAACCACACTTGCGACACAGTTCGCTGCTTGGCTTATGGGCCTTGAACGGAACTGATACACACGGAAGTGGTATGAAGACTTGAAGAACCACACTTGCGATACAGTTCGCTGCTTGCCTTATGGGCCTTGAACGGAACTGATACGCACGGAAGTGGTATGAAGACTTGAAGAACCACACTTGCGATTCAGTTCACTGCTTGGCTTATGGCCTTGAACGGAACTGATACGCACGGAAGTGGTATGAAGACTTGAAGAACCACACTTGCGATGCAGTTCGTTGCTTGGCTTTGGGCCTTGAACGGAACTGATACGCACGGAAGTGGTATGAAGATTTGAAGAACCACACTTGCGACACAGTTCGCTGCTTGGCTTATGGGCCTTGAACGGAACTGATACGCACGAAAGTGGTATGAGCAGCGAGGAGCAGCTGGCGTGGCAGACAGGTGATGTCTTTAACCTCTTCTCTTTTATGCCCCCCTTTTTTTGGGTGTGATGTGTTTGACTGCACTTAGTGATTTGCTGAAGTGGTCTACGTACTTATGGATACTTGCAATTCCTCACAAGATCAAGTTGTTACGTAGTTCAACTAAGTATCCCTTGTTTATTTGTTTTGCCGTTCACAGTTTATACTCTTGCGGGCCAGGAGTAGTATAATTTTTTTTGGGGGGGCTTGAGTAAACAGTTTATACTCTTACTCAAGAGTTAGCATTTTCTTGATGTGTGTGAACAGTTTAGCCTCTTGTTCGGGAGTCTTCTTTTTTGAATGTGCGAACAGTTTAGCCTCTTGTTCGGGAGTCTTCTTTCTTGAATGTATGTGATCTTTGGTTTTTCTTTTTTTTTGTGGTGAATAGTTTAAGCTCTTGCCCAGGAGCTAGTCCAGCATTTCCTCAAGGAAGGGCGTCGACCTCTTAGCTTGCGTCGTGGTTGGAAAAAGCTTGCTCCTTAATTCTTTCTTTTGAACTGGCCTTAGCCCCTTGGCGAGTGAGAATTAGGACGTGCCTCTTTACTTTCAGCGCGTCATCCACCTTCACATCCAAAGTGGAAACACGCTTCATGTGTGAAGGAATTGAACTTTGGACTTTATTTGTTTTACCGAGGCGGCTGAACGCTAAATCTCTTTTTTGTGAGGAAGGTGCGCTTGACGACATCTCGTCTATCTTGATTCTGGCGAAGACCGAGGGTTTAGGTTGCTCATCCTTCTTCAATCTATGGAAGATAGAGGGTTTCGAAATTTTATCCTTTCCAATCCTTCTAAACACAGAAGGGCATTGGCCCGACATTGACGGCTGTAACCTATCGAGCACCGTCATTTTGGCGTTGGTCTTGGCATTTTCACCCTCATTATCATCAACTTCTTCAGCTGTGATATATTACGCGAGGGCTTGCTTTTCCTTACGTCGTCCCGAAATCCTCACAGGCTGGGGCGGTACGTAGCTAAGACCAACTTTAGGCGTTGCGACATTGCCCCCTTAACCTTGTATGACCCTTTACGCGCTGTCAAGTTTGCAGGGCTTACCTTTGATCACATGCCCCAAAGATGTTGGTTGGCTAAAATCATGGCCGAACCTCTTCATTAACTTATGCGCATTAGGATCACACTCATTACTAATGCGCATCTTTAACAACTCACTTTCTTCCTGGAGTGGGCCTTTAGAAGAGGCAACAAAACTACGGAGAGAAACCTTGGTCAATTTGCTTAGGTTTGCCCCATGAACTGGAAGCACACCCTTTTCTTTTAAAACGCACCAGCTTGCTTCATTGAGCTTGCGTTCAACCTTGGTTGCACTTTAAGGATTTATACATTTGAAGACTGGCGCCGCAGAATTTGCCGTGACATTTACTTGCTTGACAAACGAGCCTGAAATTGTGTTCTCATTCTTTTCTTTCCATTGTTGTTGTGGCTGGATGTTGCCATCACCACTTTCTTCAGGAGGGACATTTAGCTCTTCATTTGTTTCATCGTCGTTAATTTCGAAACATAAGTTGGGTAGACAGCCATACTATCAAAGAAGCTTTTTATGAAGCATTCTCTTGAGCCCTCTAGTACTTCAGCATGATCAGTTTTAGAATCTGACTCATCAGCCTCTTGTACTATGACGTGGCCAACTTCTGTTGTTTCATCTAAATCTAAAATGATTCTTCCTTCCTCAGCCAGTCTCATGATGCGCTCCTTGAGTGTAGCGCACTTTTCAAGAGGGTGACTAATGAATCTATGGTACCGACAGTATTTGGGATAGGCGGTCCTCTCAACTTCTTCTGGGCGCTTTGGCTCGGGCAATTCGATGACACTCTTTTCGAGTAAGTCATCTAGCATGCCTGACAAATCTGAGTCAGGAAATGGATACTTCTTTTCTTGAAGTTCTTTCAGTGTAGGATGTTTATTTGTCACAACTTTGAACGATGAGCTCTTCTTGCCCCTAGTTTTGGCTTTTCCATAATGCGAATTGGCTGACTTATAGAGGTGAACATCGCTTCTTTGGTCGTGCATTTAGAAAAGTTAACATTCTTCTCGAATTCAACTTTGTCCCTATTTGATTCAATAGAATAGAAGGAGTTGGCACGACGACTAGCTATCGTCACCTCCATGTCATGTGCTTTGGTCCCCAATTCTTGAAAAGTCCTAGGCTTGCTCATTTGTAGGACGTACAGGAAGTCCCAGTGCATGCCTTGGGTGCACATTTCAACGGCGGAATCTTCAGACAGCCGATCCTTGCACTCGAGGCTTAGTGCGCGCCAGCGGTTGATGTAGTCAAGAACTGGCTCGTCCTTCCATAGTAAACCTCAGTCATGCTGGCTGCGCGCTGAGTGCTGTAGAACCTGTTGAGGAACTCTTGCTCCATCTATTCCCAGTTATCAATGGACTCGGGTTTCAAGTCTGTATACCAGTCGAACACAATCCCTTTCAGAGTACGGACAAACTGCTTCACCAGTTGGTCTCCCTCTGTGCCAGCATTAGTGCACGTCTCAATGAAGTGTGCTACATGCTGTTTAGGGTTGCCCTTACCACCGAACTGGTTGAACTTGGGAGGCTGATAGCCATGGGGCATGCGCAGCACGTCAATCCCCTTTGTATAAGGCTTTGTGTATAAGTGGGTCTTGTGAGACCCTCCTCCTAGCTGAGCCTTGATTGCGTTCGTTATCAGGCTCTGAATCTGCTCAATCGACATTGAGCCTAAGGAGCAGGCCTTCTTAGCTTTGTGGTCATTGTAGATTCCTCACTGTGATATGACTCTTTGTCAGAGTCTTCAGCACCCGAATCCTTATTAGAAGCTTCAGAGAACTTCTTTTCCAGCCTCTTTGTCAATTCAGCAATTTGGTCGTTCTGGCGCTTGATTTGGGCGTCCTTCTCTGCACTTTCTTTAAAGAGTCTATCCAAGGTAGCCTTCATACTTGCCAGCTGCTCTTCAAGGTCAGCAGCTCCTGTCATCATAACTGGCATGATGACAGTGTCGGAAGATTCAGCTTCAATCTCTGGCATGCGTGCCCCATTTGGCGAGGGCGCAGAGGAGTCACTACTGTAATAGTCTTCAACCTCGCAGATTGGAGATTGAAGGCTAAGTTTTTGAATTTCATCCATCCAGGACGACGCCTTGTGTTGTGTTTTTGAGTCTTGGAATTTGGATGTGGGCGACATAGTCTGGCTGGCAGCAGTCGACGGAACAGTTTTTGCCATGCTTCTAGTCTTCATTGTATGAGCGCACTTGCTAGAAGTGACACTCGCTTCACAGGATCTAAGAGAGAAAGATCCCATGTCCTTCTTCTTCGAAGGTTGCGCAGCGACATTCTTTGCAGCATATCTCCGCCGAAGATGATGTGCTTGTGACTTGAAAGTCTTAATTTTTAAGAGAAAGAGATGAGAGGTAGAGATGTTCCACCGGGCGTGCCAAATTTGTAATCACAAATTACAAATATTGAATTTTTATAGAATTCAATTGATTTGAATTGGGTACAATCTCTAGGAATACAATCCTCTGATTCTCTCTCTTTTTTAAGGATGGAATTTCCAACCTTGAATCATGGGGGTAGGGGACTTATTTATAGGAAAGTGATATATCTCTCAAGGAATAATCAAAGCAAACCAAAACAGAATGTAAAGAGAACAACGGATTCAAGCTTTCTTTGTAAACACAAACTCAAACTAGGATAGTTTGGTGATTGGAACCGAATCTAGCACCTCACTTGGATAACACCACCACGTTTAGTACTAGGGCCCTTAACAACTCATTGGATGAAGAAACACCATCAAAGAGAGGTTAAGACTCTTGCTAGATCACCACCCGACCCGGCCAAAGATAGAGATAAGCTAGAAGAGAGTTTAAGAGTTTAAAGGAGCTAAGGCTCAACTTCATTCAAATGCATTCACCCTCCCCACATACAAGGCAGCAAGGGAGGTCTTATAATCCTCCTAAACACAAACATTCAGCTTACAAAGTCAAACTAGAAACTAAACTAGGCTAAAACTCGAAAATCAAAATAACACCAAAAATGGTTAGATTAAACCGTGGCTTGACACATCTTCATTGTTGATCTTGAGGCTTAGGTGTCAACCTTGGGAGCTTAGGAGACCTCAAATAGCAGCTTGGCACTCTAATCAAGTCATTTGCAAGTGGATTAATACTTTGATTGAAGCAAATCACCTCAAAGGACAAAAGGACAAACGGCTGTTTGTACCCGCGATAAAAAGGATTTTCTTCCCTTAGTTTGCTGGTTAATAACTCCTCATGTGGGTAATTTGGCTGATTCTTTTCATGACCACTTGATAACATTTTTAAATTATTTTCAAGCCATAAAAGTTTTAGGCCTAATGGAGGAGCTTTGGGCATCTAAACAGACCCATTTCCAGAACCGGGCAGAACTGAAACAGTTTTGAGCACTTGAATTCAACGGCTGAGTTGAGGTAGCAAATGACCTCCAAATGACTTGAAACTGGTCTTGTTGGAAAGAACACATCTTAAACTTAAAGTTAGACCTCCTGAATCTCAAACATATCCATTGGAAGGTCACGTAATAAGGTGCACAAAACCGGGCTTGTGCACGGGCTGAAAACAGGATGAGGGTTGAAAATGACTAAGGCAAACTAGGCATGTTTTTTGCACTTTAGCCATTGAATCTGATTGTTTTGGACCACCTTGAGGGTAGGTAATCATGGTCATGGATGGATCTCCATCATCCTTCCCTTGTTGAGGAGAATTTGCCCTCAAATTGTCCTTGAACTCATGGTGTGAGACCTTAAGAAGTAGCTCTTTAGTAATGAGGAGTAAGTCCGAATGCTCTCGGTTCTTTTGGGGCTTAATTTTGTGGAGTTGGGATGGGCTTAGCGGGGCAAGGGCGATCTTCTTTCCATCCTTTTGAAAGGTATAAGTATTCAAATAACCATCATACACTACCTTTCGGTCAAACAACCATGGCCTTCCCAACAAACGATGACATGCATCCATGGGGATGATGTCGCACCACAACTCATCTTGGTAACTTTTGCCAATCGAAAATGAAATCAAGCACCTCGAATTTACTTGCAATCCTTTATCTTGATTGAGCCATTGGATGTTGTAAGGATGGGGGTGAGCCGTGGGTTGGAGATTAAGTTTCTTCACCATGCTAAGTGAGGCCACGTTCGCACAACTGCCACCATCGATAATTAAGGAGCACACTTGGCCATGGACCGTGCATCTTGTGTGAAATAGGTCTTCCCTTTGGTCCTCCTTGTCTCCTTTATAGCTACTCAAGGCTCTCCTCAACACAAGTAACTCTCCTTCATCCGCCTCCTCCACGACCTCCTCCATGAAATACACCTCCTTCTCCTCCTCCTCCTTTTCCTCCTTAGTCGCTTCCCATTCGGCCAAGGAGATGACTCTCCTATTTGGACATTCCAAGGCTATGTGGCCTAGACCTTGATACTTAAAACATCTTCTTGTGCTTAAGGTTGTGGGATTTGGACGATTTGGAGGGGTTTGGCTCTTTTGAGGAGCTTGGTTCTTCTGTGTGGTGGGAGAGGTTGGAACCGTGGGTTTAGAAGGTGGGAAAGAGCTCCCCTTGTTGAAAAGTTGGCTCTCGGGAAAGGGTTCGGGAAAGTCTCATTTGAGGGCCTTGGCTTTCTTTTGTTGTTCAACCTTGTGGGCTAAAACACAAACCTCATCAAAGGTTGAATATTGTTGCAGCTCCACAACATGAGCATACTTAGGATCAAGACCACCTAAATATCTCACAATAGTTTGATCTTCAGCCTCTTGAAGATCACACTTGATCAAGAGCTTTTCAAACTCTCTTGTATACTCCTCTACACTCATACTTCCTTGGGTAAGGTTGTGAAGTTGAGAGTAGCTATCTTGGAGGTAAGATGAGGGTAGAAACTGATCCTTCAACTTAGATTTCATCCTCTCCCAAGTTCTAATCTTACCCTTCCTTTTCCTCACTCTCTTAGCACACAAATTTGTCCACCAAAGGGAAGCATACTTACGGAGTCTAAGGGCAACGAGCTTCACCTTTTTTTCCTCCGAGATTTCGTTGTAATCGAAAATCCTTTCAACGGTTTGGAGCCACTCTAAGAACTCGTCGGGATCAAGTCTCCCTTCAAATTCCGAGACCTCTACCTTGATGTCTTCAAAATTAGATGTATTCCTTCTATTCCTTCTTGGCCTTCTAAAAGGATCCTCCTCACTTGAAGAGTTCAAGTGATGGCTTTCATCATGGTTGTCTTCACCTTGGTCAGATTCGGAGGAGTTGGAGGAACGAGAACTTCTAAGCTCCTTTCGTCTTTGCTTCATAGACTCACCAAGTTGGCGCTTCAAATACTCATTTTGGTTCTTGATTTCTTCATTTTGTAACCTTATGGCTTCATAATTCTTCATGAGGGCTTCGAACTTCTCTTCCAAAGTTATGCTTGCAGCACTCATGCTTGAATTAAAGTGGAATAACACGGAATGGGGGTGGCACGGTCGTGCTATGGTGGCACGGGGTGGCCGTGCGGATTTTCTGCCTGGCATGGCTGAAACAGCCGGTTGTGGTTGGTATTTTGAGGATGTGTTTGGAATTGTGTTTAGGGAGGTTTAGGGGCGAATACCAGGCCAAGGAGAAACTTACTCTGATACATTTTATGATGTATCTCTCAAGGAACAATCAAAGCAAACCAAAATAGAATGTAAAGAGAACAACAAATTTAAGCTTTCTTTGTAAACACAAACTCAAACTAGGATAGTTTTGTGATTGGAACCGAATTTAGCACCTCACTTGGATATAAAAACACCACCAAGTTTAGTACTAGGGCCCTTAACAACTCCTTGGATACAGAAAAACCACCAAAGAGAGGTTAAGACTCTTGCTAGATCACCACCCTAGCCGGCCAAAGATAGAGATTAGCTAGAAGAGAGCTTGAGAGTTCAAAGGAGCTGAGGCTCAACTTCATTCAAATGCATCCATCCTCCCCACATACAAGGTAGCAATGGAGGTCTTATAATCCTCCTAAACACAAACATTCGGCTTACAAAGTCAAACTAGAAACTAAACTAGGCTAAAACTCGGAAATCAAAACAACACCAAAAACGGTTAGATTAAACTGTGGCTTGACACATCTTCATTGTTGATCTTGAGGCTTAGGTGTCAACCTTGGGAGCTTAGGAGACCTCAAATAGCAGCTTGGCACTCTAATCAAGTCATTTGCAAGTGGATTAATACTTTGATTGAAGCAAATCACCTCAAAGGACAAAAGGACAGCCGGCTGTTTGTACCCGGGGTAAAAGGGATTTTCTTCCCTTAGTTTGCTGGTTAATAACTCCTCATGTGTGTAATTTGGTTGACTCTTTTCATGGCCACTTGATAAAATTTTTAAATTATTTTCAAGCCGTAAAAGTTTCCGGCTAAATGGAGGAGCTTTGGGCATCCAGACAGACCCATCGCCAGAACCGGGCAGAACTGAAATAGTTTTGAGCACTTGATTTCAACGGCTGATTTGAGGTAGCAAATGACCTCCAAATGACTTGCAACTGGTCTTATTGGAAAGAACACATCTTAAACTTAAAGTTAGGCCTCTTGCATCCCAAACATATCCAATGGAAGGTCACATAATAAGGTGCACAAAATCGGGCTTGTGCACGGGCTGAAACAGGATGAAGGCTGAAAATGACTAAGGCAAACTAGACATGTTTTTTGCACTTTAGCCATTGAATCTGATTGTTTTGGACCACCTTGAGGGTAGGCAATCATGGTTATGGATGGATTTCCATCAGAAAGCCTCCCCCTTGAAAGTCAAGACAGGCTTTGACTTTGAATTTTGGGCCTTTTAATCAGATTTTACCCTAGATTAGTTTGACTTTCATTTGTTTGACTTTGACTTTGACTTTGACTTGAAAGTCTCCTGGGCTTGAGTCGAGCATTGACTTGGAAGTCGCTTCGAGTTTTGACCAGACGTTAACTTGAGAATCGTTTTTGACGTTTGACTTGTAAGCCGATGTAGGTCTTGACCTTTGACTTTGACCTTTGACCTTTGACTTTGATCGCGCCTGGACTTGGACGTCGTTCGGGCTTAAGGCTGTGACTTGACTTGATAGTCGTCTTGAGTCTCGGTTTGGGTTTTGACTTGAATTTTGACTGATTCCGGTTTTGACAGTCATCTGGGTTTCATCTTAGACTTGACTTATGAGTGTTTTAGGCTTGACTTGTGAGTCTTTGGGCTTAATTAAATTAATTAAAAGGGATGACCCAATTAACTAATTAATTTAATTTTGATACGGCACGAATAAATTTTTAGTGCCTACAGTATGGACAAGCAAGAGTCCTTTTTTTGTTTTTAAAGAAAACTTTTCATCATGATGATTCCATAAATTCTTTTTTGTTTCTTATGCACTTTAATTGATCATATTCATATATATCTACTTATGTTTTTTTTTTTTCTATAGTTTACAATGACTTTGACTTATAAATGCTTACTCATAGAACTTATTAAATTAAAAATCTTTTTTTGGGGGAGAAAAAAAAACCTCTTTTCATTTGTATTTGTGAATAACGTTGATGCCATGCAATATTTAATCAATGTTAAAAAAAAATTAACTTAAACATCCCTTTTTAGTGTAATCTTGACAATTTGAGACCTTCCCTTTAACCATTTTTGAAATGATTTGTTCAATTTTTAAGTTTTTTAAGCAATTATTATTCCATTTATTACCAAATGTAGTAGTATTTAACCTCTTTATGAGGACTTGCTGATTAGTTTACTTTATGCAACCATGTAGTTAGTTTTGCTTATCCCATGCAAACATCAGAGAGGTCGAATAATTAATATTACATTTGATTATGAAGAGAGATAAAATGTATTTCACAAATGCGATAATTTGAAAAATTATTTCACGGATAGATTGAGGGATGCAAATGTTAGTACAATTCATGTAAATGTCTCTCCATCTGACTAACTAGACAATACCACATCAGAATGCATATGATTTAAGGTCATTGATGAGGACATTTTTCAACATACGTCGGTTGCTATTAATAATTGGGGAGCTTTCTTTTTTTTTTTTTTTTCAATTTTGAGTTTGTATGAGGGGCTTTCTTCGACAATGGGTATCCCCAGCCTGTGTCTCATTGATGCGAAATGCAGACAGAATTCTGCCTCTTCCTGCGGCCTCCGGTGAATGATTTAATTTCCACCTTTAATATGTTTATCAATATCAATTGTATATTATTTTCTAGATGCCACTTGTGTTATTATTATATTACTACTATAATTAGTAGGGTCTGGCATGTTAGAATGTATTCAAATGCTTGCACCTCAATCACATTTTTATAATTATTCTTAATTTTCTAATCGCTCTCCATTCCTAATCTCGGTAATCCGCTCCTTTTGGTGCCCTCTTTCTCTCTCTTACCAGCGTCCCCCCCCCCCCGGGGGGGAAAAAAAAAAAAAAAAAAAACTATAGAGGGCACTGCACGCGATGACGGGTGAACACTCGGCTTCATGCCCCATTTCGGGGGTTTGTTCATCATTGATCAGCTGCCCATAATTTCCTTCTGTAACTCCCCCTCTCTCTCTCTCTTACACACACACACACACACACGCTATCTCTCTCTCTCACGCACACACACTCTTATCTTTAGAAAGGAGGGGTTTGCACACACATAGAGGCTGGGTTGAGCACCAGATGCAAAAAGCTCCAAGGAATTTCTGAGAAATAAATTTATTCAGAAAATTGAGGTGGTCCCCCTGTTTTTTCAGCCCTGATAGGGATCATGAAGAGACAGTACTGAGTGTCAAGAGATTTATTTTGGGGAAAAGGTGCAAATTTGGGGTTGCCCATAACCAAATTTGGCGTTTTGGTCAAGTAGGCTGAGTTGGGTATTTAGTTTCAGCTCCTCTTTTCAGCTGAATTCTTATCTTTTTTCGAATTTGGGTTTGATTGGTTGTAGCTTCAGTTCAGAAAGTTTCCTTGGTTTCTTTGGTTCAAGCTCGGTTTGGCTAAAGGTTAGATTGTCATGAACCTTTCCTCTATTTCTACTGTTCTGTTATGATGAAAGTTCATCTATACCTTCTTTCTGTGTATATATTCTGTTTTTTTGCTTACATATTTTCTCATGTTAAGGACTTAAAGATGCGTGATATGAAATTTGTTGCAGCTGTTAGACATGACTATTTGTGTAGTTGCCAATCTTTTTTCTAACCTTGGTAAATGGGGAAGGCTATGCTGTGTTTGGTATCGATAAGACTGCATACATCTTGTACCGTCTGCTTGATTTTAACAATGAATCATAGTAACTTTTTATTCCTGAATCCTTGTAGAGGGTGCACATGTTCAAAATTTTGTTTTAGCTGTTGAAGTTATCTAACTATGTTCAAGGTGTTATTGGGCTAAAATATTACGATTGCAGGAGTAAGATTGTGTGAATAGGATTTCCAAGAAGCAGCTTCCTACAATATCACAGTGGATAACTGGATAACAATCCGGAGAAATACGATATTGGTGGCGTTTCCTTACTTTGTTATGAAATAGAGGCAATCAACAACTTTCGGATCTATGTTTCAATTTAGACCACCTTTCTATGATTCAATTGTAGGGACTAGTGGCATAGCCAGAACTCGAAGCAAGGGATGTCGGGATTAAACAGAAACAAGAAGGCAAAATCCTAATTTCCTAGTTCATGGGTAAATCACTAACTTAACCAATTATTTGACATAAAATTAATCAAAATTAGTAAATTAAACATAAACAAACATGTAATAACTAATAACCAACCAAACTACCCTAACCCTAAGTCCGCAACCAAGAAGGGAAAAAAAAATCACTAAATTAACCAATTGTTTAACACGAATTTAACAAAATTAGTAAACTAAACATTAACAAACAAGTAATAACCAACTAAATTACCCCAACCTTAAGCCTAATCAAGAAGGCAAAAAAACCTAATTTCTAATTTATGAGTAAATTACTAAATTAATCAAATATTTAACACGAATGTAATAAAATCAGCAAATTAGACATAATTATTTACAAAATAAATAATTATAAACAAAAATTAGGGATATATCTCAAATTTGGATTTAACTTTAGGGTTCCAATTTCAAATTGTGAACCAGCGGGAAGGTGGCGACAGGGGCAACATCATGCGGTCTCGGCGAGCAATCTAGGCTTGGTTTGGTTAGATGGTTGTTTGAGGGAGATTAGGAGAGAGAAAGTGTGGAGGGGCATGGGTTTTTTTTTTGGGGGGGGGGGGGGATGGGGGCAGGCAGAGCATGGTGTCTGGGAGTGAGGGGCAAAATGAATTTAAATGGCCAAAATTTTTTTAAAATATGTATATATGTGTGTGTGTATATATATGTATGTATATATATATTATATATTATAAACATACATATATATATATATATATATATATATATATGTATGTATGTATGTACATGTATATATGTACATATGTATATATATATACATATATGTACATATATATATATATATATATATATATTATATATATATATATATATATTATATATATATATTATATATATATATATATATATACACACACATATAATGTATGTACATATACATATATTATATTATATATGTACATATATATATATTACATATATACATATATCTATCTATATATGTATATATATATATATATATATATATATATATATATATATATATATATATATATATATATATATATATATATTTTATACACACACACACACACACACACACACACACACACATATATATATATATATATATATATATATATACTACATATGTATATATATACATATGTATATATACATATGTATCTATATACATATATATGTATATACATATGTATATATGTATATATATATATATATAAAATACATTCATGTGAGGGGGTGTCTTAGAATATAAAACATTTCCTTGGTCTTCTACCATTAGTTTTAAGCTTTGGTTGATTTGGTTCTTAAAAATGTTAAGAGTAGAAAACAGTTCTTGGTTCTTCAACCATATGCTTAAATTGTTAGTTGAGTTAGTTATTGAACATGGTATTAGAACTTTTTGAGTGAAAAGTCTCAAATTCGAATCTCAACAATTCCATATTGATTTATTGCACAATGTAATATGGCCCTTTGCAGCATTCGCGTAAGGGGGTGTTAAAGTATGAAGTGATTCTTGGGCCTTCAACCATTGAGTGAATTGTTTGGTTTAGTTTGTACTTTGTGGCAGTGTTATCAAATGGTGTCATCCATCTTCATCTTTAGATATCAATTGAACAACTATAGCAAGAAGCTCTAGCAACTCTGAATTGTTCTTTCAACAATGAATTCTTTTAATTATTTTTGTTTGGGTGGATGGCAGCTCTGAAAATAGATTTCCTGTCTTCTTGTTTTTCTCAAGTGAAATATGATTGGATGGTGTTATTGAAACCCCATAGGCAAAATGAGAACGACTCAATGTATGCGAAGCAAATCATATGTGAATTAAAATGGATTGATTTGAGTTTTTTACATAAAATTCTATGAGGAACTTCAGTAAGTTAGGTTCTGAGGGCCGGAGTGCTGCCTTCTGTCTGGGTCAATTGCTGCACCTTGCTTCCTGTTAGTCTTCAAAGCCAATTCTCTCCGTTTGTGTATGTTAATAGTTGGGATAGTACTATTTCCTCTAGCCGTCAGGATTGAAGACAAAAAAGGACTGTACTGGATTCTGTTGTACCTGTTAAGCATCAGATAACAGCATGAATAGGATCAGGAGTTTGGTTGTTCCTCTGTAATAGTCTCATGGTTAATTGCCCATTTGCCCAAAGCCCCGAACCATCCAACAAGACAGAGAGAAGCCCATGAAAGACTGATGCTCTGATTTGATGCTAGAATTAAAACAAATTGGAGTATGATAATACTTTATCTTTGTCAAAGCATGAATTTCCGAATATGATTTAGTCCTTTTGTAGCAATAGAGATGAGGTGTAGTCATTCTGATCCCACGTCAGTTTTTCTGTTGATATTGAATTCTATTTTGTAAAATACTTTTCCCGCTCCTGCCTTCTCTCAGCTTGTCTGTCTCATCAAATTGTCGAGAAAATGTCTTCATCTACACCAAGTCAGGGATCCAGCAATTCTGGGCGTTCAAAGCACAGTGCGAGGATTATTGCTCAGACTATTGTTGATGCAAAGCTTCATGCTGATTTCGAGGAGTCTAGTAGTGATTTTGACTACTCAAATTCCGTTCGCATTACTGGTGGTGGAAATCAACAGCCAAAGTCTGATAAGGTCACCTCATCTTACCTGCTTCAAATCCAGAAGGGGAAATTGATTCAACCCTTCGGGTGCTTGCTGGCTCTTGATGAGAAGACTTTTAGAGTAATTGCCTACAGTGAAAATTCTCCTGAAATGCTAACAATGGTTAGCCATGCTGTCCCAAGTGTAGGAGATATGCCAATTATTGGGATTGGGACTGATATAAGGACTATATTCACTGCTCCAAGTGCATCTGCTCTACAGAAGGCATTAGGATTTGCGGATGTTTCCCTGCTGAACCCAATCTTAGTCCATTGTAAAACCTCTGGTAAGCCCTTCTATGCAATTATTCATAGGGTCACAGGAAGTTTAGTCATCGACTTTGAACCTGTGAAGCCGTATGAAGTGCCAATGACAGCTGCAGGCGCGCTGCAATCTTACAAGCTTGCAGCTAAAGCGATTACCCGGTTGCAGTCCTTGCCAAGTGGAAACCTAGATAGACTTGTTGATACAATGGTTCAAGAGGTGTTTGAGCTGACAGGATATGACAGGGTCATGGCTTACAAATTTCATGACGACGATCATGGGGAAGTTGTGTCAGAGGTTACAAAGCCTGGCCTTGATCCATATGTGGGCCTGCATTATCCATCAACTGATATTCCGCAGGCAGCACGCTTCTTATTCATGAAGAATAAGGTCCGTTTGATATGCGATTGTCGTGCCAAATTTGTGAAGGTGATCCAAGACGACAAGCTTCCTTTTGACTTGACCTTGTGTGGTTCAACTCTTAGGGCCCCACATGGTTGTCATGCTCAATACATGGAGAATATGAGCTCTATTGGGTCATTGGTTATGGCTGTTGTAGTTAATGATGAGGATGAAGAGCGAGCTCCATCTGATGCTGTTCAGCCCCAAAAAAGGAAGAGACTTTGGGGTTTAGTGGTCTGCCATCATACATCTCCTCGATTTGTTCCATTTCCTTTGAGATATGCTTGTGAGTTCCTGGCTCAAGTCTTTGCCATCCATGTCAATAAAGAGCTCGAGCTAGAGAATCAGTTCCTTGAGAAAAAGATCCTCCGTACGCAGACCCTCTTGTGTGATATGCTGATGCGGGATGCTCCTCTGGGTATAGTGACCCAAAGTCCAAACATCGTGGATCTTGTGAAATGTGATGGAGCTGCCCTTCTCTACGACAACAAGGTGTGGAAATTGGGAGTTACTCCAACAGACTACCAAATACGAGATTTGGCTGGCTGGCTGTCGCAAGATCATATGGATTCAACTGGGTTGAGCACAGATAGTCTATATGATGCAGGGTACCCAGGTGCACTTGCTCTTGGGGATGCTGTTTGTGGGATGGCAGCTGTCAGGATAACTTCAAAAGACATGCTGTTTTGGTTCCGTTCACACACTGCTGCAGAAATCAAGTGGGGTGGGGCAAAGCATCAGGCAGGTGAGAAGGATGATGGGACAAAGATGCACCCTCGGTCATCATTCAAGGCTTTCCTTGAGGTGGTCAAGAGGAGGAGCGTACCTTGGAAGGATTATGAAATGGATGCGATCCACTCATTGCAACTTATTCTGAGGAATGCTTTTAAAGATATGGAAGCTGCAGACCTCAATACATCTGTGATCCATTCTAAGATCAATGACCTCAAAATTGATGGCTTACGAGAGCTTGAAGCAGTGACTGGTGAGATGGTGCGTCTGATTGAAACAGCTTCTGTTCCCATTTTTGCAGTTGATGCTGATGGACTCGTTAATGGTTGGAATAAAAAAATTTCTGAGTTGACTGGTCTTGTGGTGACTGAAGCCGTTGGAAAACATATCTCCACACTTGTTGAAGACTCTTCTGCTGATACAGTAGAGACTATGCTGAATTTGGCTATCAAGGGTATGTCTTATTGATTCCCCCACCCTTCTTTAAGTTGTTCAGATGTGCTATTCACCTTCAAGTGTTTAGAAGATGTGTGAATGAGAATTTTGTGTGCAGTCTGATGTTTCGGACTCTGAATTTAGCTCCTTTCTCCAAATTTTTACGCAGAGTTTGACCTGCAACATTATTATCAATAGGATTATAGAAAATACTCTGCTTTGTTATGCTTACTTTTCTGATTTCATCAGGAAAGGAGGAGAAAAATGTTCAATTTGAGATTAAAAGGCACCAGTCCATGACAGACTCTGGTCCCATAAGCTTAGTGGTGAATGCTTGTGCAAGCAAAGATGTAAATGGGAATGCAGTGGGGGTATGCTTCATTGCCCAAGACATAACTTGCCAGAAAACAGTCATGGATAAGTTCACACGAATTGAAGGCGATTACAAAGCAATTGTTCAGAATCCCAACCCATTGATTCCTCCTATCTTTGGCGCAGACGAATTTGGGTGGTGTTCAGAGTGGAATCCGGCAATGGCAAAGTTGACAGGATGGAATAGGGAGGAAGTTCTAGACAAAATGTTGCTAGGGGAAGTGTTTGGGACCCACAAATCATGCTGTCGTCTTAAGAATCAAGAGGCATTTGTAAATCTTGGCATTGTGCTGAATGGCGCTATGAGTGGGGAGGATGCAGAGAAGATCTCTCTTGGTTTTTTCACACGCAACGGGAAGTATATAGAAGCTCTACTTTGTGTGAGCAAGAGGTTGGATGGAGATGGTGCAGTCACTGGTATCTTTTGCTTCTTGCAGCTTGCTAGTCAGGATTTGCAACATGCACTTCACGTGCAACGACTGGCTGAGCAGGCTGCTCTGAAGAGACTAAAAGCATTAGCTTACATGAAAAGACAGATAAGAAATCCCTTGTCTGGAATTATGTTCTCTAGGAAAATGCTTGAGGGCACCGCCTTAGGGGAAGAGCAAAGGCTGCTTTTGCACACTAGTGCTCAATGCCAACGACAGCTCAACAAGATCCTTGATGATTCAGATTTAGATGCCATCATCGATGGGTATGTTGGCTTTAATTTTTGTTGGAACTTATTTATGTAATACAACTGTAAGTCTTGTTTTCCAACCTTGTCTTATGCACACTAAGAAGTTGAAGCATATTCAATCTTTTAATATGAGACTACAATAGGGCTAGAATTGTTGTGCTGCCCAAAGCCATATAGGGATGTTGAATCATACGACTGGTATTCAGTTTCCTAATCTGGTACATTAGATTTTATGAGATTCTTCATTCATACTTGACAAAGTCGTTTTCCTTATAGCTTCCTGGAAGAGGTTCTATTCGGTCATGGTACACTACATAAGGTTGAGAAATCTAACCACTACTAATACAACTTGGCATTGATATGTATTGAAGATAATTTCTGTGGGAGTCTTTTTTAAAGGATTGAATAAATCATAGCCCTCTGAAATCCTGACGCGCTTTTCGGATAGACACAGATCCCAGTAAATTGCTTTGGCTGGTTATTGCCAGTCTTTCATGCCAATAATATGTCCTCGTTTCCGCTATAAATGGCATGATTGTAAAGAACAAATCATTGAGCTTTGGGTCGACAAGCATTCTGTTTAGGATACTGAACATTAAGAATCTTTATCTATGCATTTATCGGTTTTTCCCACTTAGAAAAAAAGAGAACTCTTCATATGCATAACGGTTTGGTACTGAGGCTGTTACCTTCAGCTACAAACTCACATCATTCTTCTCTCTGACTCTTTCTTGGGGCTTGTGTTATGACAGCTACCTTGAGCTGGAAATGGTTGAGTTTGCAATGCATGACGTGCTGGTCGCGTCTACAAGTCAGGTCATGATGAAGAGCAATGAGAAGGGCATTCGTATAGTCAATGACTCTTCTGAAGATATCATGAAGGAGAGTCTATATGGGGATAATCTAAGGCTTCAGCAAATCCTAGCTGATTTGCTGCTGATTTCAGTGAATTTTGCACCCGCTGGTGGTCACATTGGAATTATGGTTCGCCTGACGAAGGACCAACTGGGCGAATCTGTTCAGCTCGCAAATTTGGAATTCAGGTATTGGAACATCAAAAGTGGCTGCTTCAAAGTTATTGTGTTCGAAGTCCATTCTTGGCTAACTGCACAAGAACTGGAAGACCAGTAGATTCCTCCACACCTAGCAAAGTGGTTGCTCAGTTTGGGTCACTGATAGGTCTCGTTTTTGTTGGTGGATTTTTGGGTTGTGTCGAGTTCTAGCTTCTGTTATTGATTGGCTATGATTGTCTTGAAAATATAAGCAATATTTTGGTCGGGGGGAGTCAATTCAGGTCAAAATTCAATTCCCCTATTTTGGGTCCGAGGTGGGTCCGTTCAAGTGATTTGGGCCAAGTAATCAATTTGGGTTCCTTTTTCCGTGTCTACTTTCCTCATTCTTTGCCCAAATAACCATCACAGCAAGATTCTACGAATATCACGTTTTTATTATTCTTGGAATTAGTCCCATGACCCCATCATTTTCTTTTTCTGACGTTACAAATTCTGTGTTGTGTCAGGATATCTCACTCAGGTGGAGGGATATCAGAAGAATTGCTGAACCAAATGTTTGAGAATAGTGGGGATGCAACCGAAGAAGGCATAAGCTTGCTCATTACAAGGAAGCTGGTGAAGCTGATGAATGGAGACATCCAATATCTCAGGGCTGCTGGTACTTCAACTTTCATCTTCTCTGTTGAACTTGCTATTGCTGGCAAATCTGCGCAATAACTTCAGGAATGAGGAACTTGGTGTTTGTTCGGGTAGTTAGAAGGGAGAAAAACAAAACAAGGAAAAAAAAAAAATCAGAAAATAAGAAAAAGGAAATGAAAAAAAATGATTGTTCCTAGTTTCAATCAGTTAGAACTTCAGCATTTTCTTCTGTCTTTCTCCTTCCTCTTTCTGTCTTGCTAAGCAATTTTTCTTTCATTTCCTTGTTGCATTTGCCTTTGCCTAATGTTTTTCTTTTAGCTCAATCTAGTGTACCTTGTATATGTTTGTATGACAATCCCAAATCATGCCAGCAACGTTAGCCTAATTTTTGATTTGTGTATTTTTGGCCCTTTGCCGTTCAAATATTGATTTTTTTTTGGGGGGGGGGGGGGTGTGGTTTGGGGGGCTCTATATGAAGAGTTTTATCTGCTGTTGAATTGTGGCAGATTTTCTCGAAATGGAGGAATCTTATGTCATTTGCAGTCGTTAGCAGTGCATATAGTATTGTCAGGTTATTCTGATTTGACCTGAGAATTGATTCAAAATCCGACGGGATATAACAGTTCATGCGTGGGTTAATGTTAATGAATACGTGGATTTCTGAGAATCATACTGCCTGACACAAGGCCCAATAAGTGTTCCTATGATCATGGGTGTATTTGACAAAATTAGCTGTTTTAATAATGACTAATTCTCTTATTAGTTGTTAGTGGTTTTACTAGCGATTAAATGTCACTAACTAGTATTTAGTGATTAACTGTTCAGATAGTGATTTAAAATAAATGTGTTTGATAAATGCAACAATTGAAGTAGCACATTCATGTGAAATGACTAAAGAACACAATAAATGAAGGTTTTAAATAAATAAAAAGAATTTTGTAATTTGCAATAGTAGGTAGAGGTTCTCAAAACCTGTTCATCAGCTTTTGAAAGATATTGCATAAATTTCTGACTACTATTTCATCTATTATTTTACTGAAGTACAAGCAGTGTCCCATTATATTTTGACAATGCAAACTATTAATTTCTACTTTAGCCTTTATTGTCGAATGTAACCTATACTGGCTGCATTTATAATGTAGGAAGAAAAAGCGAAGGTCTGCTCAAATCTGAATATTTGATTATGCTCTTTGTTTTTTAAAAAAAGTATTTGATTATCCGATTTCAACAAGAAGTGAGGCTATACCTACTTGAACAGTTGTTTGCTAGGAAAGGTTCCACCATATGGTCATAAATAGGGGTGTAGGTTACCAAGCCCGGGCCGAACCGAAGACCGGGTCGGACCGGATCGAACCAATTCGGACCGAGTGCATTCGATCCAATTCTCGGTCCAAAAAATGTCCGTATTCGGTCCTT
Organism: Carnegiea gigantea; assembly: GCA_029747015.1. Classification (NCBI taxonomy): domain Eukaryota; kingdom Viridiplantae; phylum Streptophyta; class Magnoliopsida; order Caryophyllales; family Cactaceae; genus Carnegiea; species Carnegiea gigantea. The sequence continues at coordinate 47,405 of JAKOGI010001775.1, forward strand.
GGTCCAGTCCACCTGGACCGAGGGCCAACTATTTTTTTTAAAGAAATAAAAATTGGCTTTTGATTTGCTTCTTTGGTTTCATTATATGCTCAATCGCGTTGCTTTCCATCACTCCAAACTCATATCTCTATGACTTCTCTACACGCTTCGATATTTTACAATTTGTCGTATGAGATTTTAGGTTTTCGGTTTTCAATTTCTCATGAGTTTGGGACTTTGTTTTGATTTTTTTGGTCAAAGACAATTGCTAAGTGCCAACGCTTGTTCTTTATAATTAGCAAATAAAATCAACAATAGCATGATTTGGCCAAAATTAATTGAGTCCAATAAGCTTTATTCCAACCGCACTTGAAAATCAATTCGGTCTACTTCGGTCGGCCCAGTCCGATCTGCATTTTTTTGGTCCGGTCTCGGTCTGGTCCGACTCTTATTCGGTTTGGTACTCGATTCTTCATTTTTTTCCTTAATCGGTCTTCGGTCCAACCAGGTCTGATCCCATTTGGGTTTGGACCGTTGAATACTCCTAGTTATAAACATGGTTGTTTGCCGAGGAATTTGGTCATTTAGTCCAAGTTATTTGCTAAAACTTTCTGTAATAATTTTATTATCTTTATGTAATTATGGTGTTTCATAAAAAAAAAAAAAAAATTAGGAAAGAAGTTACTTTGCTTAAAGACTAACTTTCATATTTTTCCGAAGTTGATGGGAGACAATTTTTCATATTAACTTTTAAGTGAAATGGAATTATCATTAATAAATTTTGCTAAAGTTCAAATTTGCCCTTCATTTTTTAATTTCAATTCCAATTAAACCCAATCAATTAGTTTTGTCAAATAGTTACAGCCTAGCTATAGTATAACTGCAACCCGGCCACGATAAAACCATAAGCTTGCCAAGTTTAGCCCTAGTCTCTTCCAATATTTTTCTTTTTGTGGGATTAGAAAGTTAAAGTAATACAACCAAAGAATCCCTTCTCTCAAGCATTGATGTTTTGGATGTTAGAGAAAAGGGAGGGATGTGGTGTCAGATATTACAAGTAATTGTGAACACTGTCAATTTCCTTGTGACTTATTTGTTGCTATACATATCATCTCAAGAAGAAGATGCCGAGAACACTAGTGTTCATGTTCAAGTTCTGTCAAGTTCAATCAATAGAGATGTATTCACTCTCGTGGATTTGTGTGTGTGTGCGCGCGTGCGCTCCCCCCCCCCCCCTTCTTGGGGTTAGGATTTAGGTTTAAGGTTGAATAATCACTAATAAACACAACACTTTTTGTATATATTTCTACACACTTGCATAGTTGTACCAATATATGTTAATTTAAGTGGTTTGACACTTGTTCCCCTCAAGCAGAGTCTCGGATTCGAGTCTTATGAATGAAAAAAATTTCTGATCGGACAAGTTTACCCCTTTATGGGCAACAATAACTCAACTCAGTCTAAATTAGAGGCCTAAAGACCAATATCTATTTGTATGGTTGTTGCTACAGATGACATCTTCTTTAGCATATATTTAGGGACATTTATCATAATTGAGGACCTATTCGATAATTCATACATATAATCTTTAGGATCGTGCACATTCATCTTCAATCAAATAGCCAACACAAATCCCATGCCAAAAAGTGTTAGAAGTGTTACACGTTCAAAATGTGTTAGAAATGTCAACTCTTTGCCCGTGAGAGACATGTGCTAACAATCAAGCTCTCCAGCATTGTTGAGCTTTACAAGGCAGGGAACTGACATCATGAGATCCTTTTCCTATGGTAACATATTTGAAAAACTTCTTACTTGTTAATTACTTCACCAAAGGTGTGGATGTTGAACTAGTGGCAATGACAACATAACAAAACACAATAAATTTCCTTAAAAAAGTGTGATCACTAGGTCTTGAATCCCAAAAGCTTCACAATAGACAACAACATGAAGTTGATTGGGAAAAACATTGACGAATTTTGCAAAGGCCTATGGATCACCATCTATAGCACCTCAATTGCTAGACCTCAGGCTATGGGCCAGCATAAATAGCAAATGAGTTTCTCATGAAGCCTCAAAGAAAAAGATTGAGGAGGCAAAAGGAGCATGGGTTGATGAGCTCCCAGGATTCTCTGCTCAACTAGAACAACTGTTAGGACAACCACAGGTCACACATGACCTTGATGGTTGCATATGGAGTTGAAGCTCCCATACCAGTGGTGGTTGGAGCCAGTAGTTTGAGGATGTAGGTACATGACCCTCACCAGAATGGATGGACATACATGGAAGCCATAAATCCGCTGCCAGAAGTAAAGCAAAAGGTTGCATTCGAAGTAGAACTATATGGGACCAGAATCACAAAGGCAATAAGAGAAAACATCACAAACCTCTTAAGCCAGGTGACTTAGTCCGAAGAAGTGTGCAAATGATTGGTACGAATCCAGGAAAGGTCTAAACTGGGAAGGCCTATGTTGCTGAAGGCGCTATGACCCAAGTCCCCGATCTCACCCTCTAAGTACAAGCGATTGTTATTTCGGGTTTGTTTAGGAAACTTTGAGCTGTACAGTATAAAGAAGAGTTGCTCCCATAATTTAACGAAAAATATGAAACCTTTTCAAAAATAAGATTTTAGAAAACAACCCCAATGATCCCGGATGGAGATTGACTTGAAGCCAAGAGTTAGGTGGGGGTGAAGGTACGGCTGATGGTAGGGACATAAATCCCCCCAATAAACATTACCCATTCAATAATAGCTTCTGCTAAGGTTAAACAAAAGAATAGTGAATTCTAAATAACTCAATGAAATTGTAAATTTGATGCCAATTTGTCTTCTTTAGTGATCTAACATCAAAGACATATACATATGGGTGATCTTTTAGACTATCATGTTTTATACAAATTGTGGCAAAGAGAAAACCAGAAATGTGATAAAACTTGGGGATAACTTGGGTTAATTACATATTACATGTGATACAAGGACTAGAAATCAAGTAGTAATCACATCATGGCCAAGCAAGATAATCAAGATATTTCGGTTATTATCTTGTTTATGAACCCTTGGGACTTACCTCATTCCGAATCTAACAAGACAAAATTCCAAAGATCCAACCTTTGTTTAGGTATATAAAGACTAATCCAAAGCCACTTTAAAAGATTGGTGACTATGTAAAAAAAGAGATAAATTAGAGAAATTTGCAAGAGGAAAGGCCTTTAGTCCTATATAAAAAAAATTATCTAGATGAAGATCAATCTCCTTAACAAAGTAGAGAAACAAGACTAGAGGAAGGACGACCACTGTAGGAAGAAGGAGGATTGTATATGTGTGTCCCGTGAGGGAGGAGGAGAGGTTCCTTTATAGTGGTATGGGGAGAATATACCCCTCTATGGTTTGTAAGTTCTACAGCATACATATTCCATGAACTAACAAGGAAAAGATCAGGAGGATCTCCCTAGCCACCTTAGGATGCCTGGGAAATAGCAGGGCCAGCGGGTTGTTGCTAGCACCAGGGCAGTGTCGATAGGTCAAGGAGGCAGACAAAAATATGCATCTTGGACTATTTCCTGCAATGGGCTAAGCCTAGTGGCCTATAGCTAGGGCCCACTAACACTCTGGGTTAGACATTTTGACATTAGTCTGATTGTGATGCAGTGCACCAACCTACTAGTCTATAACCCTGACATTGCAACTATGAGATCTCGGGTTCAAGCCCCTACAAAGTTAAGTTCTACTAAAAACAAGTTTTTTGCCTATTTTCAGTCCTTTTTTTGTGTTTTCCAACTTTAAGAGCGAAGAAAAAAAAGAAAATATTCTTGAAATATTTTTCATAATTATTTTATGTATGAACTAGTTTCAAGGATCTTGGAAATCCACTGTTTCGCCACTGGTGAGGAAAAGTATTGTCATCATGATGCTGCGCACATATCATGTAATATGCGATCAGGTATGAGTTTGTGGACACCTTAGCGTATCTATAAAAGTCCCACTTTGGCCGAGGCTGAGCAGGGTGAAGGGGAAAGTATCTAATGTCATGCAAGATGTATGTAATCATCCTATTTAGCTAATGCATTGAGGAATGAATATAGGTAACATGCAAAGGTATGGGTGAACTACATATTTAGCCTCTACGTTATATGAATGTAGATGTGATCTAATAGTGTGTGCAATCCTATTTAGCCAAAACATTTAGAACAAATGCAGATATGATGATAGTATGCAAACAACCTATTTAGCCTAAGCATTTAGGAATAAATACAAATAAAGATGACAGTGTGAAAGAAATCTATTTAACCAAAATGTAATAGGAATGAATGCAAATGATGATGATAGTGTGCTAACACCCTATTTAGCCAAAACATTTAGGTTTGAGTGCAAACAATCTATTTAGCCAAAGCATTTATGGTTGAATGTAAACAATGGTAGTGACCCGATCAACGAGAACTATGAATGAAGGATTATGGGGCTATTGGATTTACTCTAAGCTTTCTACCTGATGGAAAAAAGGTTAGAGCATAAAATTTTAGGACCGCTAAACATGCCTTAGGTCTTCCAACCCTATTAGAAAAAGTAAAACTGATGAGAGTGAGCATATGAATTTATAGATCTTTGCATTTAGGTAGTGAAAAGATTAGAGATGTGCTATATCATCAATGGTCCCATGGGCAAACGTCTTAACATGCAAAAGAGGTGGCCTCTTGCTTGCTCCTCGAAGTTTGTACGCAGAAGGGCACTGGAATCTAAAACAGGTCCTTAGGATAGCCCGTGGGGCCTAGCAGTAGGTTGCAAAGGGTATAGACTGCTACGGCTGCCATTAAAAAGGGCGTTGTGGCCACTCAGAAATGCAACTGCTGCTATCTCCTTTCTTATTTCGACCCCCCTTTTCTCTCAAAAACCAATTGTTACCTAAATCAAGCTCACAATGAGTCAGATTAAGCTAATTCTTTTGCTCCATGAACTCAATTTTTGATATATTGGCTTGAAATCATGCTTTAATTAGAGAGATATTTTAGACTTGGAAGAATTTGGGGCTTTTGTGGTTTGGGTGTGACACTTCCACATTTTGAGTCACTATAGGCAATTGTCGAACTAGTCTTGCTCGATTAGTGTTGTAATGTGCATGTTTGGTTAAACTTGATTCGAGTTTGCTAAGGTTTTGGAACGCTAGTATGAAGTGTGATGTTAAGGGTTGTTCACGCTTGGATTGTTGCTTGTTTGAAGCTCAATCCATGTTGTACGAATGAAATTAAGCCTATCATCATTATTTAAACAAATTTTGCATGATTCAATTTCATTTTACTTGAATTAGGCTTGTTGTCGCCTTTAAAAAAATCCTTGGTAGAATGAATTTTCGTGTATTATGAGACATCCTTAACCCTTAGATTTTTGCTGATAATGTTTTTGCAAAGTTCCATAACCAACAAGTCATGTTTTGGTCACTTCCTGTGACACACTATAAAATACAACAGTTTAGTCACATCTTGATTAACAGGATGTCTGCGAATGATTTATCATGAATCTATGGCTCTTAAAAAGTTATGTAAAAGGTTTATGCATATAATCAGTTCCATTTCGAACACATCTCAAGTTTTTCTTTATGATATACTGAATGTTTCCCAAATTTTGTCATTAGACGCATTCTTGATTTTGGGTGTTCTGGAATGTCTAGATGGCCAACTTCCTATAGGAGAAACCCATAGACGCAGCAGAGACGATCGTTTCTGTGAGGATGACTATGGGATCAGGAGTTGGATGCCAAGTCATTGGTTTGATACCTATAAGCTGATGTACACTAGGCCTGGCCACAATTACATTTCTAGCATGATGGAGAATAGGGTGGCATGCTTCATTTTCAGGTTCCGATGCATTTTACTATTTAATTTTGCATTGACTATTCGGGAATAGTTCTTGCTTAGAAGCGTTTCCCTAGGCGAGGGCTTAAGAAGCCCTCACTTCATTCATCTGATGCAAGGTCTCCGATTGAGTCCGCGTTGAAGCCATTCATATTGTTCCCCAAGAGTGATCCCTTAGAGAGTTTGGGAGTTGGCACTAAAAAAAAAGATTGCTTCCCTCCACATTTAATTTTGTTAATAACCACATTTATAAGTGTAGAAATAGCAATTGCCCACACTTAGGCTAAATATGGAGAAGTTAAGTGTAAGGAAGTGTTCTCCACACTTAATAAAAATGAAGGTAGAGCTATATTCCCCATACTTATAAATGTGGAGTAAGTACTAATTACCCACAATTTATGTGTGGTCATATTACGTTATGCCCACCCTGGGAGATGTAAGAAGTCATAATTTCCCCCACACTTATAAGTGTTATCAGTGTCGTTTTAGTTTTTTAAAAAATAATGCTGGTAATTAATATAAAACTTATTAGGTTAAAAATAGAACAATTGTATACAATTGTTCTTTTTGATTAACAAGTTGTATACTAATTATCAGCATCACCTGACATAAATAAATAAAATTAGAATTCTAAAATATAGATCGATATTATTATTCTTCAATTAACAAACCAATAAATTAAAATACATCAAACATCAATTAAATAAATTACGCATTAATGCTTGAAATAAAAGTAGTTGTAGACATAACGACAAAGACTAAGGAAATCAAAATGAAAAATTCTGGCATTGTTTTGAATCCATCATGCTAATTCTTTTGTTGTAGCTAGTGGATTGAACATTTTATGAAGTACTTGCTCTATATAGTACTTAAAACAATACTTGGAAAACATATCTAACTTCCAAGAATGTATAAAAAAATCCCTATCTTCGTTTTCCTAATTAAGAGATGTTAGCTCTAGAAATGTAATCTGTTAGATAATTGAAACACATAAAAAAAAAAATGAATTATCAGAAAAGATAACCAAAGAGATTAACTAAAGACGCAAACTCGACAGAATCAGGTTTAAAGACACACAATCGAGTTCAACCAATAGAACCATAACAGAGTTGGACTAAGAATAGAATCACAATCGAGTTCAACTAATAATAGGACCTAGGTGAGTTCAACAAACAATAGAACCACAATTGAGTTCAACTAATAATACAACCACAACCGAGTTCAACCAACAATAGAACTGCAATTAAGTTCAACCAACAATAGAACCCAAGTGAGGAACCCCTACAGATTTCAACCAACAATAGAACCCCACTAAATTCAACCAGCAATAGAACCACAACAAGATTGAGTTAAGAATAAAACCACAATATGGAGTTCAATTAACAATAGGACCCAACTAGTTCAACTAACAATAGAACCACAATCGAGTTCAACCAATAATACAACCACAACCAGGTTCAACCAATAATAGAACTGTAACCACATTCAAATAACAATAGAACCCAATTGAGTTCAACCAACTATGGAACGCCAACCAAGTTCAACCAGCAATAGAACAGTAGATGAGTTTAACCAACAATAGAACCCAGTGAGTTCAACCCAACCGAGTTCAACCAACAATAAAACCACTAGTTCAACCAATAATAGAATCCAATTGAATTCAACCAATAGTAGAACCAGCTAAGTTCAATTGCCAATAGAATCCAATTGAGTTCAACCAAGAATAGAACCACAACTTAGTTTAACAACAATAAAACCTTATATGAAAACGAATAGCATACTCTTACCAGGTTGCTTAAGAGTAGCGAACCACATAAAGAATTTTGCTCAGTCAGTCATTGTCTACCTTCTTTTTACCCTCAATAAAGGCCCACAATAGATGATGTTTTATTTTAAACTTAGTTATCCCAAAGTAAATGACGAATCAAACCTTAAATGTAAGAATCTATTAGCATTTATATACCATGCCACCTAGAAAACATTGAGCAAACGCTCTTCTCTTTGGATTCCTAAAACTTCTCACCATGTCTGGATTTTCCTCGATCACCTTATCCACTAACTTTTCTATCTCAGCGTGACCACAATTAAGAGTAATTCAAATAAAATCATTTGGTGAGAATACTTGAAGTAAGAAAAACGTAGAAAACCACATTCATCCACGAGTAAAAATAAACTAGAAGTATAGAGTCCATAATATCTTTCAATGATTATTTACCTGAGCTAGCGAAGATTGATTTTGACTATGCTTCTAATTGTGCAGTGTCTTATTTGCTTGCTTTTTAGGCAAATTGATACTTGGTTGAAAATTAGAAGTGCCTACTTCCTTCATCTTTTGTCTGCTGATCAGATTTTGTGCTTCTTGATTATATACAGTTCCTACAAGTCTCCAGCAACCATCTCCAGAAATCACATCATTCGGAGTGACACTATCATTACAAGTCCGAAATTCAACTCGAATGCTCTTCGAATTTGTAAGGCTACAAGGCAAACGATTCATCTCCTCACGTGATGAGTGATTATCATGGGTGAAGTTGTCCTTAAAATAATAAAAACAACCAAATGAGTTGAAAAATCTATTCCAATTTAACAAATATTATATTAGGAAAAAAACACGCGTGTTGCATAGGATTAATTACCCTATAACACATAAGTTCCCTTGAAAGTGGTGAAGGCGTAGAAGTCAAGCTAAGACCTTTACTAACGCCTTGGATGCGTTTCAGCTAAATGAAAACAATAGTCAAATAATTACCAAATTATATAAATTACTCAAATAATAGGCACTAGAAGTATTTCACTTCCAAGTCCGCTCTTTAGATTGTTACATTGGATTGGGGTATTTGTATAGTAAAAATGAAAATTAGTTGACGTCTTACTTGCCCTCTTTGGTCAAAATTAAGCCTTCGAGCGATATTCAGTTGCTTTGAGAAACCAGAAGTATTTGTATATTCCCCCATAGATGTGTTTTGATAATCCAACTACATAAAAATTACAATTTGAAAAGAAACTTCAATAACGAAAAGTTAACTATGCAAAGTTTTAACATTACACTATAATGTTATGTTTATGCGTACAAAATAAGGACTTACTTGATTTACAAGATTATGGGGTTGTGGCATGCCAATAGTGAAATTTTGCATCCTATTTGTCACATTGATATGTTTCTTGCCGATTTAAGTTGTACAGGACTTGTTAACTCTTTGAAGTGAATTCGGCTAAAAAAAATAGTAGTCAAATAAGGATATGATTATGTAAGATAAAATAGCTAATAAGAACATAATTGTAACTGTCACAATTGCAAATGTCATCTTTACCCAAGTGAAACAACATGAAACTAAATCAAGAACATAAAAAAGGAGTGGTGGTTGTTTTATTTGCACCTGTATGTTCTCTTTGCCTCCAAGACTTGGTTTTTGCTGACTCACCTATAAACACCCAAAAGCAGGTATTACAGTGTTTAAAAAAAATTAAGTGAAACACTAGATTTTGTATGGGAAGAGCACATTTATGCGTATACAAAGTGTGAACTCACTTGCTTTAGAACATGAGGCGACCTAGATGTATGAACAGCCCTACCTTTATCCCTTAGTACAGTGGAATTTTCAATTTAACCTGCGTCCCTAATATATGCCTCATTATTCTAACTTAGGCGTAGTTGCTGGAGTATCTCTTATGTGTTCACTAACTAAGAGTGTATTATTCCTTTGATTCTCTTCAGCATCATCACCCTAATCACAAACCAACTGAAGAAATTAACATTGAACTTATCCAAAGTGTGCATGTATTCATTATCTATTTTTAATTATGGCAATCCAATAAAAATTAATAAAGCCATGGTTTAAAAATGACCTAAGATAGAACATGCGTATTATCAGTTCGTAGAGACTTCAAGTAAGTGACCTCTTAGCGCAAGGATCGAACCTCTCTGTAATAGACTCACTATGCTAGAATCCGGCGGTTCAATCCCTCTTTGACAATTACGTTTAGCATTGAGTTGATTAGAGGTTACTCCAGGCCCGACTCCTCTAACCCTCCCACTAGTTTCAGGTTCCACCAACTTATGATAAGCAAAAGTCTTAGCCGGGACTGTGGCTTTAGAGAATAGCACTTTTGAAGCACCCGTCTTTCATTTGACAATATCAATAGCGATATCCTATATAAATTATTCAGCATAGATACCAACATTTATCATTATGTTCTTTAAGTATGTATTAATTAATCGCACACTTTATGCAAATTATGAAAAAAATGTATAAATGCACATACCATAAATTTCTTAGTCGTCGATTCATGATAAGATCCTTCTTTATCCTGATGAGTCTCCATAAACCATTCCAAGGGACCAAGTTATCTGTGATGCTCCTTCTCCTATAAAACAATGTATAGGCATAAACAAAGACACATGTACATGGCAAAGTAAATAAAGTGTACGTAACACCCTACCGCCTAGGGCTAGTGATGTTAGTAATTTCTATAATTTTGGAAATAAACGGACAGAGTTTCCCTTAAAACTGACCATAACTTAGACCTGTAGCCTTACAACAAGTACCTATAACAATAGAAACATAAGGAATATGTCCACCAGACTTGACAGCTATATGCCAGAGATCACAACTCCATAGGCCACACGCCCGGAGTACCAATGATATAAAGCTAAGTAAAAAAAAAAAGAAATAAAAAATACAGCTGATTACACGCCTAGAGCACTGGGGTTATATCCCGAATTCCAATAAGCAAAATGATTGACTATTCAGAAGGTTGGCTCAGATAGTCATTTAGAGCCTAGACTTACCACAAACTTTGCACCTTATAATATCCACACCTTACTTAATATAAACATACTAAGCATACATGACTTACACAATTATCCATTTTGATTGCAAAACTTTGTGAGCCACTTGTATGTGCATTTAGTTGCTTCTCTCTTGCTCTTTTTCCATTAGTAGACCATTTCTGTATGGTAACAAGTATTATATTGTTATAAAAGATATTGTTATAAGGGTGGAGGATGCTTCTAAGGGAAGCCAAACATTCAGCAGAGCAATTAACAAAGCAACCAAAGCAATTCCTGCATTTTTTGTGATATTAGCAACTCATGATATGGTCGGGGAGTCAAAACAAGCCATATAGCTTCACCAAGTTGCTAGAAAAATCAATTTACAAAACAAAGGCCTCTACCTGTCATATTACTAGCTAAGCACCAATCTGAAGGGCAAAACCATTACAGCCAGGACCAAAGAGAAAGAATAACACGACCACACACCCACATAAAGTCACAGCATATCGAACATACGAAAACAACACCCAAAGCATTTCCAAACATACGATAACCTAGACACGATGAATTTCGTCAAATTTTTTAACTTACCTGAAACTTCTCCGAAAAGAAAATCAACCAAACCAACCCACATTTGGCCACCTATAGCAGACAGGCACTTACTCTTTTCCAAATTATATAACACCTCTTTTGTGATATGTTCTTTAACATACTTACATCTTAAGGAATACTTGAAACCTCGAACCCTTTTCCTAACTGACTTTAGAATTTTCTGATTGACTTGTACCTTATCTGGTAACAAAAACTTCCCCTACCAAAACAAAATTTCAAGTAATTGTTTGAACTAATTACATTTAGATAACATGCATCACCCAACTTGGACATAAATAAATGCTTACCCTAATAAACATTATGATATGACCTCTAAAGTATTTTGGCACTAAGTGTCAATCCTTATAGTTCAGTGGATATAGACTAGATCTCTTAGCAACATCAGCAAGGAATCTATTAAATAAACTCCCTGCTTTCTTTATTGGTTGCAACAAGTTGTTCAAAATTGCCATAATCCTCTCCGGAGGAACCAATTTATATGCCATGTTCACATTTATTCTTCCTCCAAACTTTCTAGCATTGCCATGTTCATCTGTATAAAAAAGAATATGATCATCATATTAGTAAATACCCTGCAGCCACTAAAACCATTGTGCTAGTAAAATGACTAGATGAGTATTAAAGATTCATTTACCAATGATTAACACCTCTTTGTCATCTTTAAACTCATCAGGTATGGTGACCAGACAAGGATTCATATTAATCGAAACTCTTGATTTGAAAATACTCTCTAGAATAGTTTCAACTTCTTTTTCTTCCAAATCGGGAATCATGTCAATATCATCTAAAGACACATCTTTACCTACTACATCTTCATGTTGAACAGACTTAAGGTACTCTTCTAAGGTAATCCTCTGGATCGAAACATGATTATGATGCTTCAAACTTACAAAGAAAACTTGTGTTAGTTTATGACGCAATTGAAGGAAAAAAATGGTTAAAAGTAAGAATTAATAACCAAGACAAGAGCTAACTTGATCATGTCAAATTCTACAAGCTATATTACAGAAATCAAGCATAATCTACTAAGAGAAACTGTGTAGACAAAATAATCACATACACCTATTTACTGATATTTCTTTCTTTTACTCACTTAACATGTGAGGTAATTAATCAAAGCCTGAAAATAGCATTAATTTAAATTAAAACATAATAATCTGATGCACCAATATTTGTGCAATGGCTTGGCCTATGAGGTTCGTATAGCTAAGGGTATGAAGCCTTGCAAGCCTGAACTATTATGTCAATTAGAAGTAATATGATAGTTACTGTCCAAAAAAAGCAAAATACAAAGATCTGTAAATGCCAACACATGATAATAAAAAAAAGTTAAAATTGTTCCTATTCCTTACAATCAACAGTATCCCAATTAACTGGATATCTGAATGCATCCTCTTTTGATATATTAGGAGGCATGCATTGAGGATACAATTCATCCTCATCTGCCATGGTTGCTCCTAATTGGTTACTATCTCTTGGCTTCACTCTAACAACATGAGCCTAACCTTTGTCTTTCTCATCTTCAATGTAAAATACCTAATTGGCTTGTGATGAAAGAATATATGGATCATCCTTCAAGCATTTCCTTTATGTATCTTACGTGAGAAATTCAAGAGAGTGAATCCCCTTTTGTCCTCTTTTCTTCTCCTACTTGAGTTTACATCCACCCAATCACATCGAAATAGAACTACCTTACATTCAGAATAGTAGTCCAACTCAATGATGTCGGTGATCTTTCTATAGAGTGATTTTGTATTAGCTTCTATCACAACCCCATAGTTTTGAGTTTTCTTTCTCTCATCTCGAGCTTGAGTGTGGAATCTATACCCATCTATATTGAAAGCCTTTATTCTTTTGACTATGGAGTTCGGACCCTGAGCCGTAGCTCTTAACACTTTTGACTCTGGGTTATTATCATCTATATTAGTAACCTAAACAATTGAGCACTCACGTTAGTAATTGATATAGTTATGCTTCTAAAGCACTCATCATAAGGTTTTGAAGTTACCATTTATTGCAACCAACTCGAAAAATCCTTAAGGAACGATTTTTGCTTAAGCTTATCACTAGGCTCTTGTGAATAAAATGCAAGGCGTTCCTCCAGAAAAGATCTACAAGTAATGAATTTCGTCAAATTAGGTGAAGATTAGTAAACTTCAGACATTTACCATGAAAGGCTGTAAAGCTAATTTTACTAACCTGCGATAAAAGTCTATCCCGTGAACACGTAGGAGCACATATCAAAGGGCTTGCTTAAGGCTCAACTCATCCATTTCCACCATTACAACATGACCTTTAGGTCGTCCACTAGTTTCAAACAAAGACATTTCGTCATTAGGAATAGAGTCATCGTTCTGTTGTGGACGATTGAAAATAGTTTCCATCCCTTCAAAGTATCTTGAGCAAAACGTTATGCACTCTAGTGCAATATATCTTTCTGCCATTGATCCCTCCAGTTGTGCTCGATTACGAACATATCCTTTTAACCGTGCTAAGTACCTATAATTTGTACTAATATATGATTTCTAAGGGGAAAAAGATGAACAAAAAGCCATAAAATTTAAGGCCTCACTGCTCTATAGGGCATATCCATGTATAAATACAGGCCCTCTAAGCTTTGCTTCCTCCGTCAAGTGAACAATCAGATGCATTACAATGGTGAAAAAAACCAGGGGAGAACATTTTCTCCATATGACATAACGTAAGAACCACATTGTTTTGTAGCTCATCCAATTTATCAACATTCTGCTCTTTTGCACATAATTCCTTAAAACAATTTAGATAACTCACACACCAAATCTACAAGATGATCACCCTTAAATGCTCGCAATGCAATTGGAAGTAAATCTTGCATTAGAATATAGCAATCATGGCTCTTCAAATTAAACAACTTGCGCTCCTTCAAATAGACACATCAAGAGATATTGCTTGCGTATCCATCTAGCACCTTCAAGTTCTTCAAGACTTTTAGCAAAGAGGTTTTCTCATCAATAGATAAATTATAAAGAGTTACAGGTAAATGATATTTGCCATTTGGTAATAGAACTGGGTGGAGCTCAGGCCTTATCTGCATTTGTTAAAGATGTTGGCGGGCCTTCAAGCTATCGTTGCTCTTCCCTTCCAAATCCAATAAAGTTCCTAACAAATTATCACAAATATTCTTTTTGATATGCATTACATCCAAATTATGATGAAGACAGTTAAACTACCAATATTCATGACCAAAGAAAATGCTTCATTTCCTCAATATTTGCTCTTCATCCCTCTCATTAACGTCTACATTGATTTGGCCTTTCCTATATGTAAACATAATTTCCTCTAATTCCATAAGAACTTGACTACCTCTTAATGAATCTGCAGTGTTATCAAACTCCATATTTCCATCAAATCCATCCTTATCATATCGAAAAGGATGGTCTGCTGGTAACCATCTTCGGTGACCCATATAGCAGAACTTATGTCCATTTTCCAGGAAAACTGATTAAATTGCTTTCCCACAAGAAGGACATGCGAAATGACCCTTCGTACTCCACCCAGGCAGATTAGCATATGCAGGAAAGTCATTTATAGTAGAGTGAAGAGCACCCCGCAATGTAGATCTCGTATTTGTGTATGCATCATATGCATTTGTGTATAACTCTTTAATCAATGGTTGAATACATACATCGATGTCCATACCCGAGGCCTTTTCACCAGGAATAATCATCGATAGTATAATTGAGATTGTTTCATGCATAGCCAGAGAGGCAAATTATATGGAATTAGCAAGACTGGCCAAGTACTGTGCGTGCTACTCATAACACGAAAGGGATTAAACCCATCACTAGCTAGCCTAAGCCTTATATTTTGAGGATCAGATGCAAAATTAGGATATTGTTCATCAAATT